>CM046880.1:380838605-381110793 GCA_025667525.1 Glebionis coronaria | reverse complement strand
ATTTTCCTTTTATTATTTGTTTGTTCTTTTGTCAAATAAATCTAAGGTGGTTCCTCATGTAATTCAAAGGTAGGTCCTGAAAAAATATGTACACCAGTTCTAAGCAAATTCAGCGTGTAAGGTGGTACCCGGGCGCCACCTACATTGGCTATAGGTCTACCTCTAATCAATCTCCTTATCTGACTTTCTGTCTGACATGCTTATATTAATTTATGTTCTATGTTAATTTATTTTCTTAACCAACAAAGTAAATTAATAAATCATGTGTCACATGGGTTAAAAAGATCACAGATAATGTTTTGTAGCTTGTTTTGCTAGATGAATCATGCTCGATGATTTGAGGAAGACTTGTGATTTTATTAGAATTTAGGCATTGAACTTTCATACTTTTTACTTTAGGATAACATTCTTCAAAAGGCTGCAATCAAGAATGCAAAACCAAAAAGCTATATAATAATTTTGAGAGCAGCAATGCATATATAAGAAAAAAATAACAAATGGAATAGGGGTACTCAAAGCCCCGAGTCAACTACTGGCTTTAACTTTGCCGCACCTCATTGAATAAAAAAATTAATGTATAAACAAAGATAATCAGGCTCGAACTGATGACTTCCACCACGTCAAGGTGACACTCTACCACTGAGTTGATGTACATAATTAGTGAAAAAAACTATTAACGCATAACTATATGAAATAACCATAAACTAATGTATTATTGAAGGTGTATAATTGAATTTACGTTTTTCACTTCATATGTTTTTCTTGGATTTGAAAATAAGTGTAAATTTACATCATTATTGATCTTTTTGAGTTTGAAATAGAATATTTCCGAGTTTGGACAGTTCATATAATCATATGGAGAAAAGGAATGTTCGTTTATGCAAATGTGAATATTGTTGTTGTTACCGCTGTACTTCAGATCACTCATGTGATGCGGCTTCAATTAGTGAATAGGGTTAGGTAACGCGTCAAAATGGTTTGACTGACACGGGTGAGTTGGGTTTATAATCTAAAAGATTTTAGAGTAATACTATGCTTTTAGATGGTATACTTTTCACACGACAGCAAAAAGAAGCACAACTATTAAGGGGCCACCAAAATTGAGTTCTAGCTTCGTCAAATTAGCATATCTTATTGGTCATTTGGCTGCTTCGATTATGTAGGAGACTGTTCTAAACACCCTTCACTTCTACATACACATGTTTGCTATATCTGTTTGAAGGCACACGGGCTACTAATGAAGTTGCAGCTATACACATATTCTGTAATATCTCACCATCAGTTCCAATATTGCTTGACCTTGCATATTCATTTTCCATATCACATGTCGATAAAGAACTAAAAGAAACAATTGTTTTAGATCACCATGAGCAACTTATAATCCTATGGCAGCATTCACACTAAATGGTCTCAGACTATTATTTATACCGCGCCTTATCACAGTTCGTCTATTACATACAAACATTATCATTCAGCGAAAATGATAGTAACAAAAATAGAAGAAAGTCAACAAACTTTTACCTCATTCAATATTATAGGCTGCAAGAATGAGAGCGACGGGGACCCACATTAGTTTTTTAAGGAAACCACAACATTCTCATGATGCTCGGTCTGCAAATGTAGAACTCAAACCAAACACATAAAACAAGTTTAGTGCTTTGACTACATTTATGTTTTAATTATATTTGTATACCAACTTAAACAAAATTTGAAATGTAAAAAAAGAGTTGATAAGACTTTTTAGTCATTATATATGCAAACCATTGATACCTGACTAACCATATTCACAATTCAGGTTCGAATTGGTGGTTGTGTTACAAACTCGGATGGTACCGTCTCCTTTGCCGCCACCAGAAGCTAAAAGCCTGTAAATATTGTAAATATTTGGGGACCACGCAATGGCCCAATGAATCCTCATTGCAGCCTTGACACTCGAAGCCTTTACACAAAACTCAAGAGTATTTTCTCGTAGGTGGTCACCATAACCTTCTCCTTTACCACCAGATCTTAAACCAGGTAATTTTTTCGCATTATCTTTCTTTGCTTCCTTCATGCTGGCTCTCGCCGCTCTTGCTAATCTGGACAAAATCGCTGTTGAGAATTTCATAGATGTGGCCATTGGTACAATAGTTGGATTGGGGCATTCGAGCTATGAAAGTAGTTCTTTATTGACGACGGAATTGATGCAACTTCTGTACCATAATGAGAAACCAAATTAGGAGAATTATTATCTATGAACAAAGTAAACTGAGACATGTTTCTACATAAAATAAAAAACTTGATATAGTCATTGTTCTGATGTAACTCAACACAAATTAAGACAACCAATACTCACTGGGATACACAAGTATGTTTTTTGCTGTAGTATCAGCAACAAAAAACCAACTGAATCACCAATTAAGATTATATATTATGTGGTGTTGAAATGCGTGTCAGTTTGTTTTAGGCGTAATCTTAAAATGTAAAAATTGTAAAAAAAAACCTTATAGTTCACTTCAGGCGTAATTTTAAAAAGTAAAAATGCATGCTTTATTTAAGATATGAAAGTGAGAAGTAATTTCAGATCAACTTCCAGCAAATTGGAAAATCAAAACTCGCAAACAACAAATATGGAATTATAGTGAAGCAACTGAACCTGCATGTTTTTCGATGAAAATAAAGGCGAGATATTGGCTCTTCTTACCAAATTATTTCTACTTTGATACATGGCGTAAATCCTCCTTCCGACCACATTTAATAGCACTTGCATTTTGTTTAAAAACAGATACATTTTCTTTCCAGGTAGAAACTTTCCCATCAGCTCATTGCTCTTCAAAGTCTGCTGCCACCTATTTCAAATCAATCAATCAGACTAAGATCGTGAAAGTTTCTACCTTTAATAAACAAATAATACGTGTGGGTATGAAAAGTAGAGTTTTACTAATGTGTACATTTATGAATAATCTGTCAACGTCGTTTGGGATTTTTATACTTCTAAAGGGGCGTTTGGGACTGCTTTTGAGGTTCAACACGATTGACCATCATTGGTTATCCAGACTGATGTCCTATGCCTGCAGTCAATAAACCGTCACCCCATGGCATGAATGACCAGCCTCTCAATTTCTGGTAACGTCTGTAATAAATTATAGTAGCATATTAAAGTAATATTTATAATAATGTAGACATATTAAACAAAATTGTTTAGTTATATATTTAAACCTACATGCATGTGTGACGACTTCAATTGTTGCAAATGCTTAATGACATACATTTTCGAAGTCTAACCATTTATAACATACAAATACAACAGAAATATTCAAATGAGGGTGACAAGGTCTAAATTATTAATACCATTGCCTGAAATTTTATCTAATTCAGTTGTTGCTGATCAGGAGAATCCCAATACATCACACCACCACCTAAATACTGACTATAATTCATGCCGCCAAATCCTCATCTAAATAGTAAGTTATTATGATCATCCACAACTTCTTTTGAGTTAAATGAATCATGCTCTTTTTGTTTCATATTGTAATGCCCGCTACACTGTGGCTCTTCATTATACACCCGAATGTTGTGCAATCATTGTTGGTATATAACTTTTATATTGATTCTCATCTTTTATATTGTTTATATTCTCATATTTTATATTCAACGGTGCAGGTCACCCACTAATCAAACAAATCCATTAACACATTTTCAGACCTTATTTAAGCACCTGCAAAAGTGTTTGCTATATTGGTGGAATGCCCAAGATCAGGGGTAAATAAATGCTTGCAATAATCAGGTCTTCGTTAATTAAAATAAGCAATACTAAACACCGTGAAACTAATTTTTTCGTTCCCGATGTGTACTTTTAATCCATAACAGCTTAGTAATTTTAAAAATTAGATACAGTACCTTGACTTTGCTTGATGGTACACGTTCAGTCCCATATCATATGTCAAACAAAGTACATCAGCACGTTTATTTTGCACAGGCCAGGAGCAGTAGACGACCATGTTGCAACAGCAACATCCGGCAATCCCGGGCAAGGATCTGTGAGAAGAATGACCTGCAAATAGTCAGTTCATATAACTTTTTTTAGTGAGTTAGCACCAATAAGATGTTCCTTTTATTAGTTAAAATTTTAAGACACAGAAATAAACAGTACCTTGCAGGCCTTATTTAAGCACGTGCATAAGTGTTTGCTATATTTGTAGAATGCCCAATTAGATACACTACCTCGACATTGCTTGATGGTACACGTTCAGTCCCCATATCATATGTCAAAAAAAGTACATCAGCAAGTTTCTTTTTCATATGGCTAGGAGCAGTAGACAACCTCGTTTGCAACAGCAACATATGGCGATCTGGTGCTTGATCTGTGAAAAGAATGACCTGCAAATGCAATGACAGGCTCATATAAAACTTTTAGTGAGTTTCCACCAATGAGATGTACCTTTTATTAGTTAATTTTTTTTTACATTACATCGAAATTCTTCCTTTTAAGTCTCAAGGAATGGGGATCTTTCAACTTGTTCTTCGCTGCTATACCACCTGTGATGTAGAAGATATTTATGTAAGGCCACCGTAAGTAAATCCGGAATAAGGTCTGCATATAACACTAACATGAGAAATCACACAACTTTCTAATGTAAAAACAAACTTACCATTACAACATTCACATCAGATGTTTTTCCAAAAAGTATCTACAATGTATGCTCTCACCGACCGCACATTAGATAGAGGAACATCACTAAAGGCTGGTAATTCATTATTTGGTTGCTTTCTCTTTTGCCTCGAAATATTAGAAGGTTCACATGAATCTTGGAAACTTTTGGTTGATTTTTTTACGTACTAAGCTGGGTACTTTTATTTTCAGGTGATACTTCTTGTTGACAGCTCTTTTATAGATGGTGGTCTATTTTTCGTCAATGAGCTTTGGCTACAAAACCAATAGTCGTGATATCAAGATCCAATAGCAAAAGACAGTTGAAAAATAGTACGCTTTTTATAATACTCTATTCAAAATTCTTGTTATCAACTACCTTGCCATCTCATGTATTTGTAACTGTTAGTAAGACTAAATTTACCTGTAGCTTTTTCGGATCTAAACGCTTCCCAAATGGATTTCAATCACCGGTCAAGGTCATAGTCTCGATCAGTGTACAAAAAGCCGAATCCATACCCATTGCAATTGAAAACTTCTGACGACTGCCCAAATGCAAAATCCCAAATAAGGAGAGACTACTTTAAAACTTTTCAAGTTAACACCATTAAGTGGAAGCAAGGAAGGGCGAAATAAGAGATCCTGTAAATTGAAACACACACGTAAAAACCATTTGAGTTAATTATTCTTATTGTCACGAGTTCATTATTATTACACCAATATTATTATTTAGATAGGATGCTTGGGAATGGGTATTTCTTAGTTTTATGTGTTTATTTGCTTATTGCATCACAGAAACAAAAACTTGAGTACAACATTCCGTACTAAAAATAATTATTGTTGGATCAGAAGTTAAATATTCTAAACAACACAAAGGTTTGGCTCAATTACATTGAAACAACAGGCACATATGTAAACAAAAATAAACCTTGACAATAATAAGAGTACATTTATAAATAGCACTTAAGTTTCTAGAAAATCAGCTTTCTTCAATGTCAATGAACCAGTTACCCAACAATTAGATGCTCAAGAAATTAGATTCCCAACAATATCTTCCTTGCATGTATACTTTTATCAGTTAGTTGTAGTATATAACGTTTTTGAGAATAACATCTCTACCATCTCTAAACGTATAAAAGGTTAAGCTCAAGCTACTTACAACTGAGTTAGAAGCTACTTAAAGTTTGTCAATCTAGTTACAAAATTTAAGTACATCGTAACAAATGCATAGGATATCAGAAGGTGGACACTTACTGATGCTTGGCACACCTTTATCTACTGCAACATGACGCGTCAACAGCAAGCAACTGCAACTTATCTGTTCGCCTGAAGGTTTCAAATCCTGTTTGGGACAGAGATACAAGTCAATCTAAAACATCGTGTCTATATCTAAGAATTGTTACAACGCATTAAAAGGTAAATTTGAAACTTTAAGTTTGAACTTACCATTTGATTAACGCTATTCTGGAACGTGAATATGAGTTCATGTAGTTTGCTTCTGATCTGCGCGCTTTTGAGGTGTGGTTTAATCATGTCGAGTAGCCAGTCAAAATTGTGTCATTTAAAAGAACTACTAATGGGGTCACTTGATCTAACAGCCCCTGAATCTGTAATGAACATTACATTGATCATGCATCTGGGAAGCTAAGTTAGTAAATCCTTTGATTATTTTTCTGTTGTTCTGTAGAAAAAACTTAAATAAAGCATTATAATAAAGCATTCTCCAATTGACTTTTACACATTTGAACCATTATAATAAAGCATAACCTGAGCTGACCCATATGTAAATGGGTTGTAGCACATTGATCAAGTAAATGGGTTAAATTTCAACCTCCAATACAATTCGATAAGAAATAACATTAAAATGTTTCACATACCACTGCAATAGAGAGGCTTAAATCCCCCCAGGCTGTGGATGAGTAACATCAGCCCTAACAATGATGGTAGGGATCGACATCACTGACATTTGGAATACCCCTGCAAGAAAAGAAGCAATTATGACAAAGCTATGAGTTAGATTGTAAGCAGACAGAAACAAAAAGTCTAAAGTGAAACCGAAAACAAAACCAATTTATACTGGATTTAGAGCAGATATTGTAACAAATTGGACCATGAGAAGTTGGTTTTCAATTTGAAAAGATGGAACTTTATCTGACACGAACTTTAAAGGAATGCAAAACATGTTTTGTAGAACCAAAATATATTTTTAGTTATTGATCGAGGCTGCATCTTGTCGGGTACCACAGCAGCTAACTTTGCCAGAGTTTCATTAATTTGAGTCATGCCTTTTTAACACAATTATCTCCAAGGCTATGGAAAAAACACTACAATCAACTCCTGATATGATATATTACACGAGATAAACCTAAATTAGCATTCTTGTGATAAGAGGAGACAATTGATGAGCAAATAAAAATTAGCAAATAAAATAAACCATTAGAATGAAAAGAGTAAGGCATGTATTTATTTGCACCAGACCCTATAATTAAATCAGATAAAGTGACGAACGGTTGAAACATCAAGAAACATTGTGAATTTTATATTATAAACCTGTAAAGTTCCTAAATAACCTAATAGAAGAAAACAAACAATGAATCAACAGCCTTAAAGTTAACAACCTTCAAAAAAATATAAATAACCTCATCAAAAACATATTCACTTGCTTGATCAACAATCTCATTAACTTGATCCTTAAACCAAACCTACCTGATACTGTTATTTTCATCTAGCTTCAGATCATTATAAAAAGGAAAATCGATTAACAATACCTTATTTTTTTAGTGTTAATGGTCTTCTTTAAACTTGTGTTCATTCAGGAATCCGCCAAGACATAGATCATAAAAAACAATTTTAGTGTTCCTGATACGTCATATAATTGACAAATCTTCATTAACCAAATCAGAACATGTAAAAATAAAAAATTTGTACTGGTCACTAATTCACTATACCTATTAATTAAGTCATTAAATCTTCAATCTTCAATTCGTCAATTCCTTCGTCCAGTGATTCAATTCGCAAAGCCATGCGAATATTACTTCTTGATTCGAACGATTCGATTAATATGGGTTTAGGTGATCATGAAATTGAGAGTATACCTGATTGAATCTTCGAGTTACATATTGAGTTTTTTTTATGAATTTGATTTCAGAATTTTTGGTTAGGGTTTTTGCTTTAGGTTAAATTTATGAATCTGACATTGTGTGTGGGTTTGTTTAGTATGCTTAACCGATGATGATATGGGCCTCATATGTGATCGACGTATATGGGCCTGTAAAGTGCTGACTGGGATTAGTTCCTTAATAGATGACGTGGCAAATCCCTCCTCTTATATATATATTAAGATATATACTAGCGTCGTAACCCGCCCAACGGGCGGGGTCGTTTTTTGTTGTTGTTCTTGAGTGTTTATTGCTTGTCCATTTTTAGTTTATTGTTTTTTTAATTGTCCTTTAGTATATTTTAGTTATAATTTATGTTTAAGTAACGTTAAATGTATGTTTTATTTTGTTTAGATATCCCATGTTAATCTTTTTACGTATACAGATAAACGGCTGTGTGTTGGATTGAATAAATTTTAAAAGAGAACGTTTGGTAATATGTAATATTTGTTGGGAGTTGGACATGTATTTGCTGTTTTATAATTGTTTTTTATAAAAAGGATCTTTACTTTGGTTACTGTTAGGCGTTATAACACCACATGAACAGATTTGGTCCCATGTTAACCTTTGAGCATAAAAAAAGAATAATGTTTTTATTAAACATTTTAATTTGAAAGTATTTGAGTTGTATTTAATATTGTGGGTAAAACACAGAAAGTTTTAGTAAGAATCATTTATTGGAAGTTAGAGGCAATCTTTTTTTGTATGATATTAAAAGCACATCAACATCCTTTGTGTGATAGCTAATGTAGTATTTCACATAAATCTGTAAGGTCCAAAGTTCAACATCTATTTAAGTTTGTGAATTGGTTCAACTTAAACTATCAAAATTTAATAATTCTAAAACTAATATAAAACAAATACATGGGAAATGAGTGCTTAACTTGATAATGTACCATTGCCATTCGATTAAGTAGACAAGAATAAGCTCATAATGGAACTGGTACTTTTGATACACAGAACATTCTTTGCTAGTCTTGTGTGTGTCGTAAACACAAGAAAGTTTAGTATGTACTATTTTCATTCGATAATTGTGGACAATATTGAAGAACAACTTATGTCAATTTACAATACAATAAAGTTTAGCCTCTTGATCAGAACAACTTAGCCTCTTGATCAGAACAACATTGGTATTTAGCACAGGTATTGTAGCTCTTGCACTTCTTTTCTTCATGGGTGTGTTACTTGAAGATAACAACCATTTACCGGAGGATTGTGCTTTGAGTTTGTAATAATTGGATTGATTGTGTTGAATAGCTTGATGAGTACATGCCACCAGGTTCACTCCCACTATAAGAGCCTACACAACCAAAAAGCATTCGTAAACTTCCAAATATTCTGGGAAAATATACCAATCGATGGATCCACATTTCATTCTACCACTACTTTTTTCTTACCCGCTGCACTTATAGAATGAACAACATAGGTGCATCGTATTTTCCTGGTACTCTAATTATGCACAATGACATAAACGCCCCTAGGCATATGAAAGAAGATTCAACGGATATTGATGCATTATTAAGCTGTAAAGACGAGGATGAATAGGAAGAATATGAAGAGAAAGATGAGCAGGTTTGGCTCAACATCGTCTTGGAAAACAGTTGCTGTGTTCCTAAAGATGAACTCGATGGTCCCAATGATGACACACTGGCGGAAGAATTGGCGATATGAATGAGTGTAAAGTGTGTCTTGATGACCTTCCATGACACAATTGTGGAAAATTGTCATATCTACTGATACACGTAGGGGTGCAGCTTGATACTTGTCCGGTGCAGATGTGTTTTCAAAGCCTATGTACACATGAATAGTGTTAAAGAAAGAGTAAGGCAAACATATATGACATTCAGAACTCCGACCCATGATAAATAAAAACATGTTTCCAGTTTCCACTGAATGCCTAAGTCTTCTCACCTGATGGAGAAGTGGGTCTTAATAATTATCATACATTTGCTCATGCACGTACTCGTTATACCTGAATATGCAGAAAGAAACCAAAGTTAATCTGCAAATTGCACAATATAAATATTTTTAATGAAATCTTATTGTTGATCGACCCATTTGGTAGCTTTATGAGTGTATAAAATTTTTAAGAAACAATGTTCGACTTACTGTGAAAGATCCTTTATCCGTCGTCCCTTCATCTCTGGCTCATCCTTCTCATATTTAGTATATGAAGTGATACTCTCATCTGAAATCTCCCTCATATTTGGTCGTACACCTTCTTCAACTTAAGGGATGACTGGAGACCTATTTGGTCGTACTCTCATCCGTCGTACACGTTTACAAAATATACTATAGGACAAGCCAAATAAAAAAACAGTAGCATGTAACGTAATCAAATATACATGGAGTTGAGAGAAGAAAAAAGTACCTCTATAAGAGTCACAGATCAAGGTCGACTGTAAAAATCTTAAATTTTCTCAATTTCTGTGTAAAAAACATCATGTTCCCTGCTCCGCTACCTAAATTTATTGATTTTAATTACATCTGTGAAGTTCTGAATTATGGGGAGCTGTCTTTCTCACATAGTTGTGACGCTTCTCCATTCGCAGACGTGCAAATCTAAGAGTTGACTGACCTCCTCGCCCGTGTTTCTTTGGTAAATCAACTGTGAATTTATGTAGAACCTCCCTTGAGTTCCCACTCAATGTCCCGAAAAGAGTTCCATTACCATCCATAACAATGAAACCGTAATTATTATCAGATTCCAAAAGTTCGTTAAGTGCTTTTGTATGGAACTTGTTGCCACATAGATAAAAGGGAAACATTAATGGGCTTAAAGGGTTCAAAGTCGTATGTAACCTTTTCTCCTTACCATCATCATTAACTACAGTTCCAACGTAGAGCACGAGTTCGTTAGGTGGAACCTTACTGTATAACGTTAGTCTTTGTTGAACGGATGTTATGGCTCCCAAAACAGACTGTTTGTTAACCCCTCTTAATATTTGAAGCAATTCCATATTCTCCGTCAAGCATCTTGCTGACTCGAGAAATTTGATCACATGGAGGCACAATACCAAAATCTTGCTGGTACCATTGCCTCTTGGAGCTTCCATTTCCTTCATAACCTTCTTAATCTTCCATATGTCAATGTTCTTATCTGTTTCCTAAGTGTCCGACATCTTAACAAACTATCTACAGAAGAAACAAAGAACTATATATTTAAAGTGCGTACATCGTACAAGAACATATATACTTATAGATATTCCATCGATCGGATGAATTTGCCTTTAACAGTTAGGAAGTCTTTAATTAGTATACCAAGTTCATCATAGAAACTGAAAACCCAAACTACTAATTACGTGCATAAATAGGAATACAGTATGTATTGCGCATAAAGTAGTAAAGTACATTGAAATTAATTTTGCTTATAAAGTACAAAACATAATTGGCTTCCTAGCTACTTTTAGTGTCACGCTTGTTCCCCGTCGCCAAACAAAAAAAGGCATGTATGCTACTAATCTTAAAAATTGATAATAGGGCAGTAAACAAAAGAAACTTTCATTTACGACCATGTTTTCACCAATATCTTATTTAGATAACGTAGGTCGTGGTACTTCTTGTATTATGTGTTCAGGGAAGTCTTTTTTTTCTTTTTTGCAACAAAAGCAAATTATGAACAGACGCTCTATGTCCATGATAAAACCCCGCCAATGACCACTACAAAAATAAACCTACAAACACCACCAAACCCAAGAACCAGGTGAGCCGCAGCCACCATCTCCAACTTTTTACGGACCCAAGTCTCGCTGTATAAAGTTGAGGCAACTTTCAAACCAAAAAACATACTCTAAGAGTACTTGTGAGCCTCCACTGTTCTTCTTGGACAGAGAGAACCCAAAAATCAAGGGCACACAACAAAACATGAGAGTATGTATAATATATATATCACAAACATTAAGTGGCTACTAAAGCTGACCTTTGTTTACTTCCTGTCGCGGTTTCGTTTGTGATGTAACCTCGGAAATCATACATGTATATTTTGTAAGCATATAGCTTGTTTGATTTTGTGAAGTCTGAGTCGTCATAAGAGCTAGATTGAGGAAATGATACCTGTAAGCAGGACCGGGTTGGGGAACCGTGTAAACACACTATGATTGTCATCATTAATTGTGGCTTTTTACTGCCTTCGGTACAAGATATATAGTACCAATCATGATTTGTGTTGATATCGGTAATTGCTGCTTGGGTTGTAAACCTTACGCCCTGTGATTGTGTATTTGTGTGCACATGATGAGGTAAATTTATGTTTCATGAAAAGAGCACGTGTTAGAGAATCTACCTTGTAGCTGTCTGGATTCTGCTGCATTCACTTTTTTAAGGGAAAACTATTTCTCAGCTTCTCTTTCTCATTATGCTCATATGGGGTCTTGCATATTTTAAGCGGTGGGTTTGTCCGGTGTATTTTATTTGTACTTGTGTGACATTTAGTTATTAGATGAGTGGTGTGCGAGTTCAAAACTGTTCCAGTTAGTTACTTAATCTGCACGGGATTC
This sequence comes from Glebionis coronaria, assembly GCA_025667525.1. Taxonomy (NCBI): domain Eukaryota; kingdom Viridiplantae; phylum Streptophyta; class Magnoliopsida; order Asterales; family Asteraceae; genus Glebionis; species Glebionis coronaria. Next base: position 381,098,509 of record CM046880.1, on the reverse strand, counting down.
GTCAGCTGCAGGGATCTTTGGGTTCAGATAGTAGTATGCAGGAGTTGCTGCTATTTGGTAATCTGCAGTAAGGGCATTTATGATTGTGGTTAGGGATATGTCTGCTGCATAGGAAGATTTTATCTTTATTTCAATGTCAATGTAATACCTCTGTATTTTGACACAGGACATGAGGTCACTGCGATTTTCACTGGCTGTTCTAGATTCTGAAACCGTACGGAAATCACTCAAACACTATTAATGTTCTCACTAACCTATACATATAACTGCATGTACTGATGTCCAGTTAATCCGCTCTTTAGCATTCAAACATCCGGTCGTTTGAACAACATATGTTCCTCTTAAGTATGTCAGGATCAAATATATGTTAGCTACACGTATGACTTTTTCCTACATAGGAACACTATACAGTATGCGTGATTGATAGTGCTTGGTTTCACTACACTCTTCCTAACCTCAGTAATAGTGGTAACCTTGAAACTGTCAAAATCAAATTCCAAAGCCTAGGAAAGTATTGAAAGGTATATGGGTCTTTAGTTAATGGTGTCGGGTCTCACTCCGTGCTCTTAGACGAAGATAAGTTAGTACCCTTCCTGAATGTTATATGGGCTAATTCCTAATCTGTCCTTTGAAAGTCGTCCATTCATGTGAATGTTGTGCCTATGTTACAGACCTAATGTCTACCAACTCAAGCTCGGTGCTTTAAGGCACAGAAATGTAAGCAACTCTTCATTAATTGTGTCTTTAATTTTACATAATAATAATGTCAGTTAACAATTTGGTTCACCTTCTATGTTCAAATGGCTTATATCAATGTTAAGGTAGAAAGCGTATTTCTCACCTATATGATTCTATAACGAAAAGGTTTGAATTTCCAGAAAGCAAGCCACTTATGCTTCTATGACTAGATGATGAAAAGTACCGACTTCATCTTGTTCCGTAATGTAGCAAAAAATCGCATGCAAGATTCTAAGTTTTTTAATCACATTTGACCATTGCACAGATGGACAGACAACTGATGGAAAGTTGATTGAAACAAACCTTGGTCTGGAGGACGGGTACTGATCTTAGTTTCCTAACAAATTCATCTCTTTTCATCTTCTTGGCATGTAAAAATCACTAAAAAGGTAAGATTTCTACACAACACAGAAGATAGTATAAAAGTTAAAGAAAGGTTACTTACATCTTTTCACACTTTTAAAGAGCTCAACAGAATCTTTATGAATGATTCGTGTAAAGCATGTAAAAATGAACCGTCGTCTATACATGAATTGAATCATTAAATCTACATTAGTCTAAATTTTCAATCCCAAACAACCCTACTTATAGTACTGTTGATTATGGCGTTTTGTATCAGTGGGGTATGCTTTAAGGGATGACGGTGAGAGAGGATCCTGATCAATCATCCCTAGAAGAGATTATGGTCGTCGTGGTGATGGTCCTTACAGGTCATGAATCTTATATGAGAGAACGACCAAGTCCTGATTATGGGCCGTGCTCGTAGCCCTGTGTATGATAAGTATAGGGGAGCATCCTATGACCCATTTACTGGTGCTGAGCTATCACCATAGACTATAGACGTGAATGCCAACAAAGTGACATAGTTGATTCACTCGCCAGTCATGAACCACTTGACAACATTTCAGTTTCAGAGCTTAACAAAGGCAACGGTCTGAACTTTTCCCTTCCATTAGATTGCATTATACTCTGTACGCTAGATAAATTATTAAGTAGAAACCGATCCGTTGGTTTTGGAGAGTCTCGTGATCCTCTGATATGATCTGATCTCCATGTGTTTAGTTGAGTCTCAAGTGTGTGGGTTGCTGCATCAGCCACTTGAGCCGTTTCTTGAGATTTGGTAATTTCTTCTTGTTGGTGCCAAGAAACCACAGAAGATTCGAAATACCAATCCATAAAATCTCAAACTTGTCCCTTATCTAATGGACGTGCTCGTGTGTCAATCGATAGGTGGCAATGACGTAAGTGGTCACAACATGCAAGTCCTACTGAAAGGACTCGTTTTCGTGGAACTCACATCAGTAAGGTGAAGTATATTGGTCTGGATGCGAATGCATCTTCTCAACTTTCAAGTGTTAAAGGATTATCTGCTAGAACAAACAGGGTGAAGCTGGGAAGCCTTCTTGCTGCCAGGGAAATCTGCATCATGCACAATGAACAACATCAAAGATCCCCTTGTTACCTGCTTCTCAACATGCACAATGCTTATTTTCAGGGCTGATTAGCTTATATAACAAATGCATAAGCTCAATTTATAAGCTTAGCAAAACCTATAATTTATTGGTTATTTCATGGGAAACATAAGTTGGTATTCTGAAATAAATTTTGGACCACATGTTTAATGCAATTAGCACATATAAAAATGAATAACATTTTGCCCAACGTCTCCTAAATAGCATATGCATATCTTTTAATCAAAAAAGATACTAAAAAGATGGAATACACGATCGATTGTTTAAAAGCTACAAAACAGTGGTCACGAAACAAAAGACTGTATATACATATATCATATGTACATGTACATTCATGTCATCATCTAGCACATAGTAATTGGTTTTCTAAATTCTGTGGTGGCCGTACTTTCTCAAAACTGAATGATATATTTAAGTTTCTTTCTTCTTGCTATTAAATAAGCTTAATCCGTTTTTAAGAAAGAAACAGAAAAACCTCTGATCATATGATAGAAGTTGGCAAACTAATATGATCACTGTTACACTTATGTCAGATCGGATATCTTCATAAATCATTGTCCTATCCGCCGTGGGTCACGAGGGAAAAGTTTGCCGTATGTTTTTAAGGCCGCAGAAGAGCATCATAATGCGTTTCAATCCATCTTCGAACCCACCATGTGGTGGCACACCATACTTCTAAAGAACATATCGACAGTTTGTTAAACGATATTGAAGAACAACATATACGTGAGCACTCTCCCCCCTTTAAAGAATATGTACCTGAAGGACTCGAAATATTTTGATGATGTTTTAAGATCAATCCCACATTCTCTTGCACGTGCTTCCAGAAGTTCAGGGACATGTATACGCTCGGATCCTGAAATGATCTCCTCGCCTGAATAAAACGCAGAATTAGAATATAAGATCCAAAAAAGAACTTGGGTACTCATACAAACTTCATATGATGTATATCGGCTCACCTCTCATGAAAACATCAAATAAGTTGCTATAAGCCTTGTCATTACAAGGCATTGTATAAAAAGGTCAAACTGCTAAAGGGTAGCGGTATAGTATATAGAATTCCGTTCCGTGCCTACAATTAACATAGGAATGAATAATAAATTTATTATAGAAACAACTTCGACTAAAATGGTAATGTAAAATTTGAAGAATGTAGACTTGCTTTTCCAATACGAGTTTTCCCAATGTTCTCTCTGATTCTGTGTTAAGGTCCCCAAGCGGATCAACCTCAACTACAACATCCTATTGGTTCAGGTTCTTCTATGCAACAACAAAAATTGATCATTATTTAGGGATTCAATGACCAAACATTACTTACAAGTGGCAAGTGAGCGAATTTAGCTAAATGAGGCAGGAGCAAAAAAGATATATATTAGGCTCTATAGTCTATATTATTACATTCATTGTTCTCTTTGCTACTAAATGACTAAGGAGATTGTACACACAACAAACATTCAAAAAAAATCATTTATACAATATACCTTGTGAAAGACAAGAACCTTAGTGAAGAACGGGTAGAGTATGGTGCACTTTGTTAATAACAGAGATCGAGAGCATCTATAATTTGTTCTTAATGATAATCCAATTCAAGTAACTCATTAGAAGAGGTCACATAGTCCAAACAAAAAAACAGCAAACAATGAAGGATTTTGACTCTGTCGACAACATCAGTCCTATCTTAGTCACCTCCTGGTCTCAACAAATCAAAATCAAGAAAATAAGGCATATTAGTAGCAACAACCGCATCAATGTCATCAATAAACACAATAAAAAGCGCTTTGGACTATGTGACACAAATCTAACAGTCTACACACCGTCTAAGGCGGTTGGTTTTGCTGTGAAAATAGCAGCATATCACATCATAGGTCATTCAATGAAAACAAAACTCTACAAAAATACAATAAGAACAAACTAAAAACCTTCCCTCTGGGTGTTTGGTACTCCTTTTAACAGAAACCAAACACCAATATGATTAAAACTTTTAGTTGTTGAAACAAATTAAAATTAATGTGAATATCATAATCGTAAACCAAATAATCCTAGATGAAACTTATTGGTAGGGTAGAAAGATTACCGTATTTATTGGTGGTCTTGATCTCTGTGATTGTCGATATGACACACCTGACATTGTTTCATGATCTTGACACTTTATTCATATCGAGGCGGATAACATCAGTCCGAAATGGACATTTTAAACTTGTAAGTGGCCACCTTCCTGGTCCAGCATGCGATTCAGAATTAGAATCATCCTGACCAACGAACCCTTCTTCCATTTGCTTGATCTGACTATCTATACTCATTAATTGGACCATATTAATCCACTACTTTTATTGAAGACCATGTTTCAGGTGAGACAGTTTCAAGATAAAGAGAAATTGAGCCCTTTTACTAAATCAAGTTGTTTTGCAACTCTGAAACAGTGCTGATACTGATTCATAGTATTTGAGCCCCAACCATCAGCATGTTCATCCACCTTTTCTTGCAGAGGCATACGTAAAACATCCAGATCAACCTTTTCCCACACATCAAGTATGAGGAGAATTCTTCAGTCTTCGGAGAATTCTATAAGATAAACTGTGAGGGGTGTCTCGTGGTTCTGGCTTTAAATGCATTCTCGTTGCAATCTAAGACTGAATACTGCTCAAATTCGGTCTCTTGGATGCTTCAACGCAAATCACGATTACAAAAGTATGTGGATGTAAATAGTACAGCTCATTGCTAAATTTTTTGACAAATCTCGTTTTTCCTATGCCACCCTTCCCCCAAACAGATATCTTTATGATATCGCCCCGATTCAAGATTTCTAGACCTTGACAGCAGAACTCTAGCAAATCCATCATATGGTATTCCAATAATAAACCATTTTCTAGAAGAAATGCACCAGACATGTATAAAATAGACGTTGGATATGCATGGTCAGTTCTCAAGGATCTAGCAGCACATCTTATGGATAGCTGACATTAAGAGGTGTGTTTTAGGACTCGTAGTTTTTGTTCTACTGTAAATCCAATTTGTTCTGCTTGCTTTCCTGCAAAGTAATTTGTTAGCATCAAAATACTATTATTAATCACAGATTAACTTTTATACCTCATTTAGTTATGAGACCTTGTTGTTGATTGTCTGAGGTCATCCCCGTAAAGTCAAATCTAACTTATATACTAAATTCGTTCAAATGGATATTCAAGCATAAAAGGTGTTTGGGAATGCATATTCCAAACCATCTATCTTTAAAAAAAGAAGAACTTCTCGACAATGATTCGCAAGCGGAAAACGTCTTGTGTCTACTTGGTATCATGGTATATATAACTTTCATTTATTGGAAAAGTTATCACATAGAAAGTTTAGAAGACTTACAGGGGCAACAGGGATTAATTGTGATATTATATCCAATAACTTCTTAATCGCTGCCACTGTCATGTTTTTTGACATTCTAATCCGAATCCAATATCCATAGTGAAATTCGGCCAATTTGTGGCTGATAGTGACCCAAGAATCTGCTCAAACAACAACCCAGTTCAAAATATTGGAGATTGATAGGAGTATATATGTTAGTGACCCAAGAATCTTCTCAAACAATAACATATAATTATAGGTCAATATATGCAGTACCTAGAGCCTGATACAGATCCTTGCAGCCACCATGACTATATTGACTGTATGGAGCAGATATATTATACTTCACAACTCATGCTGACCTGACTTTTGTCACCCCACTCGCTAGAGAAAGTTATAGAGAATGCTTGTGGAAATAATAATCGGTTATACCGGGTATAAGCTTATATATAAGTGAGAGTTTTCGAAAATCAGTATCCATATTAAAAACTAAAATTACTTATTGGATTGGGTTAATTACGACGTAGAAAGCAGTAATATCTGCCATCCTCGAAATGGTAAAAGTTGAGTGGTGTGGCAAAGCTTTTAACCTATTGTCCAAACGCATACACAAATGAAATTAGTAAACATATCTGCATTAATTTCTATAACATGTGTTGTATAAATCGATACCTAACTGAATAGGTCACTTAAGCCCACACAGTTTCCTTTTCACATCAGATTATGAGTGCATATTTGCACATGATAATTCATCGACTGTGATGAACATCTCAGAAGGATCTGAACACCTCAATCTAACCAGCGAAGACATTCCTGCAAGACCTTGATATTGGTTTCATTAGTAATCTTCTTGCGCCTGGAAGTGTTGGGCAAGCTGTAAATTTGTAGTCTTCTCTTGATCACATCTAACGGGAAACACATAAGTGGTAGCTATATCACATGCATAAAATATTAAATCAAATCATAGTAATATTACCACTGTAATATTCAAAAATCAGTGACTCAAAACCATAATGTGCAATACTAGACGGGTCTGTTCCCAGTTATACCTTTAAAGTCTTTATTGAGCATTTTAGTAGCTTCCAATATGCTGATTGGGGACCCTATCTACAATAATCTTTTCTATCTGATCCCTGTCTTAGCTGGTGCGCTTGAAAGTGACGTACCGAGTTTGGTTCCAGCCAGAACTACAGGGACTCCTGGAGCGAACTGCTGAAGCGGAGGGACCCACTGCTCAACTAATTGACATAAGAAATCACTTGAGAACATTAATGTAAGCACACAATACGAAATAAAGGAATTTTTATTTATTAAGTGAACCGTTTCCAGAATGCTTTCACAGCTGGATCAACTAACTAATGAAAGTGACAACGACATTTTTGCACTTCCTCCCCTGTATGAAGATGACTAACGGGAGAGCAGTTGTATTACTATAACACTCAAGAGACCAGCAGTATCCTTAAACATAACAGAACCGACCAAGGCCACAAATCTAATACAGATAAACATCGGTATGCTTTTATTTTAGTTGATTATGAGTGATTGTTGTGAATGTTTAATCTCCCTAAAATTTGTCATCTCCTGGGAGTTATCTTATATCTCCAACAGACTATTGTTTATGATTTTTTATCGTTTTTGAATCTCTAAGCTTTGAGGTCAGGTGACGAATTTTCCTATGGGCCATATGGGTCAGATAAGACTGGTTTATCGTTTGGATGATTATTTTAAGCAGTTTATACAATGAAACAAAATGAGCACATAAAGAAAGCGATATTTAATTTCATGATTATGCAATACCATTGTTTCCGAAGTCTTTACTGAACTGACTCGAGGGCCTAGAGTGGTTATTTAAGCGTACTCTTATAAAATATTACAACAAATACATAAGTGAGAATTTCTGATTCTTGTAATTATTATCTGCATTCTAACGCTTGAATCATCAGGCACAATAGACATAAAAGACTTTTTCATACTCTTATATCAGCAAAGACATGTAATCAACATGCATAAAAGAAAAGGAAAGAAAAAAAATCGTTTTGCAAAAAATTTGAAGGGAAAGAAACAAAAACATGAGGATTCAGGGGAAACGGTACCTATCAACTAATCCAGTTTCATCTGAATAGAAAGAAAGTGTAAGCTTTATCTTGGTCAGAATTTTCCCATACCAATTGAGCGTACAACAACGCCATGCTTCACTCAAGTGTGGTGCTATAGTAGTCCGAGTTCAGAAGACGATCAGATTTTTCAAGTAACTAAATAAAAGAATTTAAACACACAAATATATTGAATACTTTTAGATACTTAAAACGAAGACTTACAGAAAGGATGGTCAAAATCACCAAAACTGGAAAAATAAATGTCACTGTCCAGCTGCTGTTTGCAATTCTTGCTTTCTACCGTAAAGAAAACGCTAAAAAATAACAGCATTAAACGTAACCCCTTCTAATCCAACCTTACAAAAAATGAAGACGTACCTCGAATTTGCAGTAATCCTCACTTGTAGCTTCAGCAACAACGATTACAATGTCGCCCTTTTTCAAAGCGATGGCATCATTGGCAGTTTGACACCATCTGCTACAATTGGCGCATCCTTCATTGTATACAGGTTTCTTGCAGTCACTCAAAATGCTCAAAACCCTATTCAAGTTGTAACAACAAATAAAGAAGTATAAACAAACGTTCAATCTGATTAGGGTTTATGTTTATTTGCGTCATCAATGGTTTATAAACATAAACCCTTAAAAGCAGTTCAATATGATTAGGGTTAAAGTTGATTTGTGTTATCAACGATTTATAAACATAAACCCTAATCACATTAATTTGACTGTTCATATTTAATTAGGGTTTATAAACATAAACCCTAATCACATTAATTCGACTGTTCATAATTAATTAGGGTTTATAAACATAAACCCTAATCACATTAATTCGCCTGTTCATAATTAATTAGGGTTTATAAACATAAACCCTAATCACATTTATTCGTCTGTTCATAATTAATTAGGGTTTATAAACATAAACCCTAATCACATTAATTCCTCTATTCATAATCAATTAAACTTACACAAACTGAAAAAACGATGATGGATCAGTTGTTTGATTCAAGGTTTAAAAGGGTTATGATTCAAACGGTTTCATAGGTGTTGGATCCGGAAAAATGGATATGAAGTTGATGGTGTGTGTGTTTTTTCCCGTGGTGTGTGTTTTTTCCCGTGGGTTAGTTGTTAAGAAAATAAAAAAAATGGTCTAAACCTATTATATATATATGCGGTATCAAAACGCAATTTTTTGCAAATTGCGGCCCGCTTTTTAAAACTTGCGTTTTCGTACATTATGTTTGGCAAGTTTTTGAGATTTTTTAGCTAACAAACAAATTCTATTGGTTTAGAGGTGCCATGTCACATATGACATGGATTAGGGGTGTGGTATCAAGTCATAATTATACCTATATATAATACAGAGATATATATCAAATCAAATCAAATCAAATCAAAAATAAAATAAAAAATCCTTATATAGGAAGGATGGTGAAACAATTCCTTAAATACAAACTTCTATAAAAATGACACATGTAATTCATTAAATGGTTTCCATAAATGCTTCAAAAAGAAAATAGGAATTACAAATGATGCCTTAAATTCAAAATCCTCTAAAAATATATAAGGAATGATGGTGAAACAATGCCTTAAATACAAAATTCAATAATAATGATTCCATAAAATGCTTCAAAAATAAAATAGGAATTACACATGATGCCTTAAATATAAAATTCTATATAAATATGTATAGGAATTACAAATGATGCCTTAAATACAAAATTGTATAAAAATATATAAGGAAAGATGATGAAACAATGCCTTAAATACAAAACTGTATAAAAATGATTCCATAAAATGTTTCAAAAATAAAATAGGAATTACAAATGACGCCTTAAATAAAATATTCTATAGGAATTAAAAATGATGCCTTAAATAAAAAATTCTATAAAAATATAAGGAAGGATGGTGAAACAATGCCTTAAATACAAAATTTTATAAAACTGATTCCATAAAATGCTTCTAAAATAAAATAGGAATTACAAATGATGCCTTAAATACAAAATTCTATAAATATATATATATATATGAATTACAGATTATGCCTTAAATACAAAATTCTATAAAAGTATATAAGGAAGGATGGTGAAACAATGCCTTAAATACAAAATTCTATAAAAATGATTCCATAAAATGCTTCAAAAATAAAATAGGAATTACAAATGATGCTTTAAATACAAAATTCTATAAAAATATGTATAGGAATTACAAATGGTGCCTTAAATACAAAATTCTATTAAAATATATAAGGAAGAATGGTGAAACAATGCCTTAAATACAAAATTCTATAAAAAATGATCTTCAAAAATAAAATAGGAATTACAAATGATGCCTTAAATACAAAATTCTATAAATATATATATAGGAATTACAAATGATGCCTTAAATATGAAATTCTATAAAAATATACAAGGAATGATGGTGAAACAATGCCTTAAATACAAAATTCTATAAAAATGATTCCATAAAATGCTTCAAAAATAAAATAGGAATTACAAAATTCTATTTTATAAATGATGCCTTAAATACAACATTATATAAAAATATATATAGGAATTACAAATGATGCCTTAAACATAAAATTCTATAAAAATATATAAGGAAGGATGGTGAAATAATGCCTTAAATACAAAATTTTATAAAAATGATTCCATAAAATGCTTCAAAAATAAAATAGGAATTCCAAATGATGCCTTAAATACAAAATTCTATAAATATATATATAGGAATTACAAATGATGCCTTAAATACAAAATTATATAAAAATATATAAGAAAGGATGGTGAAAAAATGCCTTAAATATAAAATTTTATAAAAATGATTCCATATCGCTTCAAAAATAAAATAGGAATTACAAATGATGCCTTAAATACAAAATTCTATAAAATATATATAAGAATTACAAATGATGCCTTAAATACAAAATTCTATAAAAATATATACGGAAGGATGGTGAAACAATGCCTTAAATACAAAATTTTATAAAAATGCACAACAATAATATTTATTTCAAAAATAATTAATGTAAAAACGTTATTCATAACATTAACATATACAAAATTTATTACCTCATAAAATTCAAAAATACATTTAATATTTATACAATATTATTAAAATTCTAAAAAAAATTTATGTAACAAACTTATTCATACCGTTAGGGGTGTGATTCGGGTTGACCCGGTCGGGTTCGGGTCAACTCGGGTCGGGTCAAGTCGGGTCAAGGGTAAAAAATATATAACCCGAACCCGAGCCTAATTAGAACTCGGGTCACTCGGGTTCGGGTCAATTCGGGTCGGGTCAACTCGGGTCGGGTCAACTCGGGTTCGGGTCAACCCGAGTTTAAGGAAAAAGTGTAAAAGTGGCTAAATTTTGTACTAATACAATGTAAAATGTGTAATTTTAGTCGGGTCAAGTCGGGTTGGTCGGGTTCAGGTCAACTCGGGTCGGGTCAAGTCAGGTCAAGGGTAAAACATATATAACCCGAACCCGAGCCTAATTAGAACTCGGGTCAATTCGGGTCAACCCGAATTGACCCGAATACACTTTTGGACCCGAGTGACCCGACCCGAATATGATTATTCGGGTTCGGGTTCGGGTCGGGTTCGGGTCGGGTCAGCTTTTTCGACACCCCTACATACCGTTAACGTATGTAAATTTAATTAACTCATAATATTATTAAATAAATAAAATATCTTAAACTACGTTATTTTTTGTCTATTCTATGCTACATTATTAAAATATCAATGCCATAACTAACACTATATATACTAAAATTCTAATACAAACACACATAAATTCAATTTTCATTAAAAATATATATACTTAAAGCTAGCCCGTCCACCGGACGGGTCTAAAGGCTAGTATAAATATATATATACATATATATATATATATATATATATATATATATATATATATATATATATATATATATATATATATACATATATATATATATATATATATATATATATATATATATATATATATATATATATATATATATATATATATATATATATATATATATATATATATATATATATATATATATATATATATATATATATGAATCAATTTAAAGAAACAAAAAGAAAGACAAGATGATTACCGTTAAATGATTCAAGAAGGAGAATGATATGCTTAGATTAATAACAATAAAAAACGACACCTTTTTTTTTCTCCTTGCTGCTGGCGCTAACCCTAACTCTCACTCTTTTTTTTTCGATCGACTAACAAAACAGAGGGGGTAACCCCGTGCCTTTTCTTCGCTCACACCAAAACCAAACGGGCCAAGCCCATTTTTTTTCTTTCTTTCTAAGGCCGGCCATAAGGCCTTATATCCCATTCTTTCTCTTTTTTTAATAAACTAACCGACCCAATAATTTTTATATAGTCTCATTCATTTTTTTAAATCTTATTCGAGCTCTCAATAATTCTCGCGCTTTTATTTCTGAAATCCCGCGTCTTCATTTCTGTCTGATAACTAATACTTATATAGTTTATGAAATTAAACTGCGTATTTAATCTTCTGATTAAAATACGGGTTTTACAATTCTTCCCCTCTAAAAAGCATAATTCGTCCCCGAATTAAGGATACAACTGTACTGGGTTTTACAATTCTCCCTCTCTAAAAAGAAAAATTCGTCCTCGAATTTAGGGTAATTTAAGCTGAGGAATATGTCTAACTGAACGATACATGAACTGAAAGAACATGAAAGCTGAAACATATAAGCTGAGAGACATATAACTGAAAGACATACCCGAATTAAAACTGGAAATGAGGATAAGAAGTCCGTATAGACTCCTCTGTTTCCCAAGTGGCCTCCCGCTCGGTATGGTTTCTCCCCAGGTTCTTGACGAAAGGAATGGTTTTCCTTCTCATAACTCGATCCTGGCGATCTAAGACTGCTTCGGGTTCTTCAATATAAGATAGGTTCTCCCGAATCTGATCGAGTGGGTAATTAACTTTATGAAGCTCATGATAGTTGTACCCTCTGAGTAGTGATATGTGGAACACGTTGTGAACGTGTGAAAGCTGAGGCGGTAACGCCAACCGATATGATTCTTCACCGACACGTTCAAAGATTTCGAACGGTACGATGTAGTGAGGGCTGAGCTTTCCTTTGAGGCCAAAACGTTTGATGCCACGTGCGGGTGATACTTTGAGGAACACACGATCTCTAGTCTGAAATGATAGATCTCTGCGATGCTTATCGGCGTAACTCTTCTGGCGAGTACGCGCTTCTTTCAGCTTTGCCCTAGCAATGGCGACCTTTTCATTGGTCATTTCTATTAATTCTGGTCCCTCAATCAAACGTTCTCCAACCTGATCCCAACAAATAGGAGCACGACATTTCCTGGCGTATAACATCTCGAAGGGAGCACGCTTGATACTGGCATGCCAACTGTTGTTGTAGGCAAACTCGACCAAGCAAATATAGTCATCCCAATGCCCTGTCCATTCTAATGCACAGGCGCGTAGCATGTCCTTCAAGGTCTGGATGGTACGCTCTGACTGACCGTCTGTCTACGGGTGGAAAGCTGTGCTGAGCTTGAGCTTGGTTCCCCAAGCTTTATTCAAACCTCCCCAGAAGTGAGAAGTGAAACGTGGATCCTTGTCTGATATAATTTCTAAAGGTGTACCGTGTAATTATACAATCTCCTTTGTGAATAGTTCTGCTAATTTACTGACTACGAAATCTTTACGGATAGGAATGAAATGTGCTGACTTGGTCAAACGATCGACAATAAACCTGATTGCATCATGTATCCGCTGAGTCTATGGTAATCCGGTGACAAAATCCATAGAGATCTTGTCCCATTTCCACATTGGAATATCTAATAGCTGGAGAAGACCGTTGGTACACTGATGTTCTATCTTAACCTGCTGGCAGGTTAGACATTTAGAAACAAAGGTGGCGGCATCCTGTTTCATGCCGCTCCACCAGAAATGCTGCTTAAGATCGTAGTACATCTTAGTGGAACCTGGATGGATAGAAAACGGAGAGCTATGCGCCTCAGTCATTAAGGCTTCTCTGAGAGTAGGGTCTTCTGGAACGCAGAGTTTGGTACCCTGCCATACGATACCATCGTCATCGATACGAAATTTAGTCTGCTGGTCAATGTTCTGGACAATCGCCCAGATTTCACCATCATCCTTTTGTGCGGCTTTAATCCTAGAGAGTAAATCCGGTTCTACCCTCAGACTAGCCCAGTATCCCCTCTGTCCGTGTACTAAGAGCTCAATATCATACCGCTCTAAGTCCTGAATAATTTCCTCCTGAACCTTGATGCCATTTATCATTCCTAACTTTCTACTAAGGGCATCTGCTACTACATTTGATTTACCTGGGTGATACTGAATATTAGTGTCATAGTCTTTCAGCAGTTCCAACCATCGCCTCTGTCTCATATTCAACTCTCGTTGTGTAAATATGTACTTGAGACTTTTGTGGTCGGTGAAGATATCACACGACTCACCGTATAAATAATGCCTCCAGATTTCGAGGGCGAAAAAAACTGCAGCGATCTCTAGGTCATGCGTAGGATAATTTTTCTCATACGGCTCTAGCTGACGCGAAGCATAGGCAATGACTTTCCCATGCTGCATAAGTACACAGCCTAAGCCCTTTCCTGAAGCGTCACTATAAATCTGATAACCACCTGTACCAGATGGGAGAGTAAGGATCGGCGCTGAAATTAAACGATGTTTGAGTTCCTCAAAACTCTTTTCTCTCTCTCATCGGTCCATATAAACTTTTCCCTTTACGCATAAGTTTGGTCAACGGTAATGCCAAACGTGAGAAATTTTCTACAAATCTGTGGTAATATCCCGTTAACCCAAGAAAACTGTGGATTTCTATAACAGATGTCGGTCTCAGCCATTTAGTGATAGCCTCCACCTTTGCAGGATCCATGGTGATCCCCTCTGCAGAAACAATACGGCCTAAAAACGCCACTTTATTCAGCCAAAACTCGCACTTAGAAAATTTAGCATAAAGCTTCTCTCGTCGGAGAATCTGCAAAACTGTACGGAGATGATCCTCATGTTCCTCTTTAGATTTGGATAAAATAAGGATATCGTCGATGAATACAATCACAAACTTGTCTAAGAACTCGTGGAAGACTCGGTTCATCAAGTCCATAATTACTATGTAAACCTTGGTTTCCGGATCTTTGAAGCTACTAGGAATGCATCATGTTCATATGATTAAATAATCAAAGCGGAATTAGAACACGACACATTAACAAGGTGTTTAGGGCACAAGACATGAATGAAAACAATTGGATTGTTCATTATATTAATAACAAACAATCACTAGACGTGTATACATTAAATCCCACGTCTAGCCGACACACGCTTTAGGTTTACATTGTGAATGAAAGTATGAATAAAACCTAAGACCCTTGGTTCCTTTTATAGTGTAAGGATTAGGGTTTACAAGAGATAAAATCAAATAAACAAGTAAATCTTCTATTTAAATAAACTTATGTAGAATATATCTTACATGTTTATCTAAATAGAAGCTTCCATAAGCTTCTTTGTCTACGTTTCTAACAATGCTTACATTGTACATGACAATGCTTGGATTGTACATGACAATGATTGCTTTGTCAACCTTGAATTTGCTCTTGTCAACGCTTAGATTGCTCTTGACAACGCTTAGACAAAATCTTCAAGTTTTCTTCGTTTGTGAGTTTCTGCCACATCAACTTTTTGACCCAACAATCTTCCCCTAGTTGATGTCGGCAAAACTCTTTGTGTATCTCTTGTAAGTTGTACATGATCTTCAAATTGCTTCCCCTCAAGTGTAGTATGTATGTCTTCCCCTTTTTGTCACATCAACAGGGAAGTAAACAATGTATGCAATCTTGAAGATTCTCCAAATGTAGGCTCTATGTAATAATCTTAAAGAAAAATAAATAAAGTATTCTTGATGTAGAAGTAGAGTAACCTAAACCTATGTTCCATGTCTTGTACGATGTGATGAAGTATGGGATTAATAAAAAAAATCCTCATCCTTTGTGAGACACTGAGCACAATAATGTAACTCCTTCAAGTGATAGAGAATATGTGCATAGAGTAACATAAGAAAGATCACATATTCCTAGATCTTGTATTACTTCATCAGTAACAATTTAAGCACAAGCAAGTTACCTTAAAAGTCAGTGGCTGGAAGTGCATGACTTTAAGATATGATAGAACACAAACTCGCGAAAATCTTCTTCAATCATCAAACTTACCATAAGAATTCTTCCCCTTAAGCCAACACCTCTTCATGATAAGTCTTAATGAACCAATATCTTCATATGTAAAAGATGTTAGCGAATAACTCTTTCACAAGGCTATCCCGATTACATCCTCTAATATCAATCAAAGTCTTCATGAATTGTTGCTAACTTACTGAAAAATCATTTACTCCTTGTAAAAGTATCGGAGCCACTAATATCAATTTGATATTCTGTATAGAAACGGAGATCCCATGTACCTTCGTGTGTAAATACTTCCTTTTTGTGTGCTAAAACGTACCAATTTTCTCAAACACCAACTATTCCTTTTGTTGTCCAATATCCTTCACTGTCCAAGATATCAACACTGTGTGTTGTCTAATATCAGACAACACTTGTCAACGTTTGAAAATGTATATATCGGACAACAAGTGTTAGCGCTTCCCAACAGCGCTTAACTTATTCCTGTCAGCGCCAACTTTGTACCTGTCAGCGCCAGGCCATCAGCGTCTCATCCATGCCTTGTCAGCGTCACACCAACAGCTATCAGTGTCACACCAACATCTATCAGCGTCTAAATAACTCCCATCAACGGCTAATTGATCTAGGGTTTTATAAACCCTAAATCATTATTTCATGTGAAAATCCATAAACTGCAGTGAACTTCAACAGCAAATAACTTCTTCATAAATGTTCAGATCGGAGATCCCTTCAGTGAGATCCCAGACATAAGTGTCAAGAACCTACAGATCGAATTTCACGACGATCCAACGGTTAACGAAGGAGAAATCGCGTTTTTACTATTACTGTTTACAGAAAACAACATATGACCCCTGCTGACTTCGACGCTTAATAACTTTTTCTTGGGGATAGATCTCGACAATCCCTCCGGTAGATATCTAGATATATGTGTGTAGAACACACACAAAAATTTCATGGCGATCCAACGGTTCAATAAAAAGTTATGCCCTTCTGAATACTGCTGCGCACACAAAAACGTCCAAAAAAACCCTAGACGGATTTTTCTTTTCTTCACCATACACGAACACCTTGTTGGTCCTAGCATCACAAGCCATGAGGCTCTGATACCAATTGTGGAAACCTTGGTTTCCGGATCTTTGAAGCTACTAGGAATGCATCATGTTCATATGATTAAATAATCAAAGCGAATTAGAACACGGCACATTAACAAGGTGTTTAGGGCACAAGACATGAAATAAAACAATTGGATTGGTCATTATATTAATAACAAACAATCACTAGACGTGTATACATTGAATCCCACGTCTAGTCGACACACGCTTTAGGTTTACATTGTGAATGAAAGTATGAATAAAACCTAAGACCCTTGGTTCCTTTTATAGTGTAAGGATTAGGGTTTACAAGAGATAAAATCAAATAAACAAGTAAATCTTCTATTTAAATAAACTTATGCAGAATATATCTTGCATGTTTATCTAAATATAAGCTTCCATAAGCTTCTTTGTCTACGTTTCTAACAATGCTTACATTGTACATGACAATGCTTGGAGTGTACATGACAATGCTTGCTTTGTCAACCTTGGATTTGCTCTTGTCAACGCTTAGATTGCTCTTGACAACGCTTAGACAAAATCTTCATGTTTTCTTCGTTTGTGAGTTTCTGCCACATCAACTTTTTGACCTAAAAATTGTTGGGTCAAAAAGTTGATGTGGCAGAAACTCAAAAACGAAGAAAACATGAAGATATTGTCTAAGTGTTGTCAAGAGAAATCCAAGCGTTGACAAGTGCAAACTAAGCGTTGATGGCTCAAGAGTTGTCATGTGCAATCTAAGCATTGTCACATGCAATTCAAGAGTTGACAGAAACATAGACAAGAAGCTTATGGAAGCTTCTATTTAGATAAACATGCAAGATATATTCTGCATAAGTTTATTTAAATAGAAGATTTACTTGTTTATTTGATTTTATCTCTTGTAAACCCTAATCCTTACACTACAAAAGGAACCAAGGGTCTTAGGTTTTATTCATAACTTATATTCACAATGTAAACCTAAAGCGTGTGTCGACTAGGTGTGGGATTCAATGTACACACACCTAGTGGTTGTTCGTTATTAATATAATGAGCAATCCAATTGTTTTAATTCATGTTCTTGTGTCCTAATCACCTTGTTAATGGTTGTTGTTCTAATTCCGCTTTGATTATGTTAATCATATGAACAATGATCATTCCTAGTAGCTTTAAAGATCCGGAAACCAAGGTTTCCACAATTGGTATCAGAGCCTCGTGGCTCGTGATGCTAGGACCAACAAGGTGTTCGTGTATCTAGAAGAGAAGAAAAATCCGTCTAGGGTTTTTCTGGACATTAATTAAATATCATAAACAGGAGTTTCCCCCCAGCCTGGAAGTACCTAATACATGTCCTCTTATAATGTTTGAGTCCTAAGTGTACTGCACATAATGAGATCAATAGATCTATGGCTAGTGCTATTGTGTGCATTACTACTGGGCAAAAATTTAATTATTCCAAAATGATTTTTGAGGGCATGTGTAAAAATAAAGGGAGCAAAATGACTTTAGCTTATCCCAGATTTTTACAAATGGTTTTTGAGGTGCAAAACTACTGCACAAGGGATCATGATGCTTTTTATGAGATCCATGTGCAAAAGAAAGCAATTTTTATGAAGATGAACTCACCCCCACATCGTGACCTACCCCTAACCCCAGCTATGATTGCTGTCATTGAAGCAGCTCAACCCCACCCAGACCCACAACCTCCAATTGACCCAATACCCGAACCTTCACCTTTGTAGAAATGTAAATCTTGCTTATGTTTTTAGAGAGATAAAGAGATGGTGGATTTCACACTTTTAGAAAGAGAGAGAGTTAAGAGAACTATGTGTAAATTATGAAACCACACACCCTCTCCATCAAAGGAGAGGGTTTATATACCCAAGCCTTGTAATGGGCTTGGGCTTACACGTTTGGGCCGGCCTACACATGTTGTAGGCTAGGCTTGGACTTGTTTGATAAATAAAGAAAGTTAACTAAACTACGAGCTATTACATGGACTATCGTTGGAGTGACCGATCCTTCTTAATACGTAAAACGTATTTCCAACAATCTCCCCCTAAGGGAGGTCACTCCAAACAAGGGCGTTACCCAAGTTACAATAATAAAATAAACCTAGCATACTATGCTTGTCTTGAGCTCGTAGTCTTCGTCTTTCTTTTTCTTTTCTTTTTCTGGTGAACATGCTGAGGTGATCTTTGATGTCAATCTTGAGCATTAATCTCTTGCCTTGATCTCGTGAATCCATCACTTGTGATCTTCGCCTCTTCGTGACACCATGTCCCACATACTTATACCTTCGTAATTCTTGAAAGCTTCAGAGTTCGATACAGCGGAAGACTTAACTTTTAGGCTTTCTTGAATTTGATGAGGTATTAAGTGCTTAAAGTATAAGCATGCGGGGACGACTTCTTCTTGGATCCCGCAACGCCACCGTCTTCAAATGCCGCAACATAAGTAGACACGAACGAAATGGCTTTGAACATTTCATTCTAATTCGGTAGCATTTTACCTCCGATCGGTGAAGACCGTTGGACGATATTAGATATCGTACCCGTGACGGATAGTTTCAATTAAGTAACTTCCTGACAGGATTTCGCGGGTAAACCCGTTCTCTTTATTCGACCGTCCAAAGCTGACTGCGAACATAAAGAGTGAATCATTTGGATAATAATATCCGCATGATTTGAAGCCGTCAATTCATGTTCCTGGAACAAGTGAAATTCAATTAAGAACCGCACCATCGTTGCTTTCCAGTTGTCACGAGCTTGATTCGTATAGAATCTTGCAAGTTACCTACCAAGTGCTGTTTGAGGTTAACACTAGAAGGATTTCCACTCATCACCGTGAACACTAAGGTATCACTCTGAGTGTTCTGGCAAGATCACTGAGATATTGCGTAGAAGCCTGGAACGTGTTTAAGTTCAGCTAAGAATTAAACCACTGTTGCTTTCCAGTTATCACAAGTTTGATTCATAAAGAATCGCACAAGTCACCTACCATGAGCTTTTTGATGTTCGCTCAAGAAGGATTTCCATCTTCATTGTAAATACTTTCGTATTACTCGGATGTTCAGGCAAGATCATGCAGATTTTGCGTAGGACTCTTAAGATCTTTCTTACTTTTCATAGTGTGTGAAGAAGCAAGGAAATATGAAAGTGTGTCCTAATGAGATATTTGATTATCTCAAATGGCTCTAGACTCGATCGTACATTTTGGATTTTAGTGATCGGAGGCTGGAGAGGAGTGCCACCATTTCAATACCAATTTATTCGGAGTGAATAAATCAATATATAATGTGTTATCTCCGTGTGATTAAAACAAATACCTTTTGAGAGATACCTGAGTTAGCTGGGATGGGTTGTGCATTGCATCACTGGGTCCATGATGTCTGTCTTCAATATCGAGAATCATTAAAATGATCTCAATAGCATATGTGTTGACCCGGTTTCTGCCTAAAGTTGTAAGGAGGGCTTCTTTCTTTACACCCTTTATCTTTACAATTCTTTTTCATTCTTCAACCCCTTCAATGCTTACCAATACGTCATAACTAGCACCTTGTTGTGATTGTTCCAGTGCTAACTTAAGTACTTGGTCGGCATTCAGCTACGTTCACAATCTTTCTCCACCTTTCCTAAGGACTACTATTTCTAGCTATGGAATGTCCTTGGGAAGATTCCTTCGGTTCTAGAAGAATCATTGTACTTAACCTATCCTAACATCCTTATGTCACCACAATCTTCATCGTCGTGAAATAAATGGGTTTTGGGTAAGTATTTGTCACCATGAAAATCCATTTTGATATGCAAGTCCGTTTTGCTCCCCCTTAACATATGCCACGATATTCGAAAGCATTTCGCATATGTCGGGATGAGCCATCACGTTAAGTCAAACCATTTGTGATAATATCCCATATTAAATCACATTTTCTCCCCCATATTAAAAATATTAACCCAATCGATGTTTTTAATATCAATTGATTTAATGAAGTTTTAGAAACAAAGGTTTTGGGAAGAAAAATGCAAGTCCATTTTATCTTCATGATATCAAACGTATGAGATATGATACTGATTTGTAACGTGATCACATATTCACCATATTAGAAAAGAATTGACAAGGTTGGACCTGATAGATGAGAACATCATATGATAAGAGCAAATGGTTCTTATCATCATATGTTGGTCGCCTCGTCACGTCTGAAGTCATCTCTTGACACCACGTGTACGATTGGTATTGTTGTCTTGACACCAGTTAGTGAGCTTGGCACGTTCGGCATCGAAGATTCTGAATGCTTGACAATTGCTCCCCCTCAATTGTTGACCCGTCTTCTATCGAAAGAGCTGTAGTCGTCGGTTGAGTAGTCGCATCGTCGAGTATGTAGATACCAATTGTAGATAGCATGGTTGTAGAGATGATAGCTTCATAAAAACAAGACTTCTCTTGTTTTAACAAATAAATGCACTGAAACGTACATAGATTTGTGTTAGACCAAGTTATTAATTAAGCTTGATCCCTTACAAGGTTTTAAAGTAAACCTTGCCCGAGAAAATTAATTCCCGTTGTGAGCCAAAGCTTTCATAAGAAATACTTGACTTTAATATGAAAAACGGGTTGTAGTCTGAAATAACTACAAGCCATTTAGGCATGTTTTATGAAATATTAACAACTTTTGTAAGAACTCTATTTATGGCGCCGTGTCAATATTAATCGACATTTCTAAGGCCGTAAATATTATCGTACCAAAAGACATGCCTTTGAAAAATAAAGTAAAAATATTTTTGGATTTTTATGAATTTTTCAATTTTTATGGTTTTTATATGGTTTTATATTTTTGTATTGTGCTTTTGTGGATAAAAATATAAACAATATATACAAATGATCACCAAGGATACGGAGAATAGTTTACCATCACTATTCTTTCGCTTCATCTGCCAATTCCTTTAGAGTCTCAGGCGAGAAGGTTCTCATTCCTAGCTTGTCGGCCAAAAATTCAATTCGAGCGCGATCTAAAGCCTTCGTGAAAATATCCGCCAATTGATACTCAGATCGGACAAAGTAAAGCTCTATTACTCCATTTTCCACTTGCTCCTTGATGAAGTGGTAGCGAATGTCAATATGCTTCGACCGGGAGAATTAAACATTGTTGCAGCATAAGGCAATTGCACTTTTGTTGTCGCAGTACATCGGAATCTTGTTGAAACTTAGACCATAGTCGGTTATTTGCGATCTCATCCAAAGAATTTGAGCACAGCAACCGGACATAGCTATGTATTCTGCTTCCGTACTTGAAATTGCAGCGCTTTTCTGCCTTTTCGATGCCCAACTGATTAATCGATCTCCTAGTAGTTGCAATGTTCCACTCGTGCTACGCCTTGTATCTTGACAACCCACGTGATCCACATCTGCATATGCCATTAGTGCAATAGAAGAGTCCTTCGAATACCAAAGTCCCCGATTAATGGTTCCTTTAAGATATCGAAAGATCCTTTTAACAGTAACTAAGTGTAACTCAGTAGGCCTAGTTTGATACCTAGCACACATACATATAGCAAACTGAAGATCAGGTCGACTGGCTGTGATATACAGAAGAGTACCGATCATTCCACGATAAAGTGTCGGATCAACGGCAACTCCATGTGGATCTGCATCAAGCTTAGTTCGTTCCACCATTGGAGTATCCACGGGGTCGCAAGATTCCATCTTATACTTCTTTAGCGTTTCAAGGGCATACTTGGATTGATTGATAAAGATGCCTCTGGGACTCTGAGATATCTGAAGACCTAAGAAGAATGATACCTTGCCCATCATTGACATCTTAAACTTGGAAGACATGAGTTTCCCAAATTCGTCGGATAAAGTTTGGGTCGAGGCTGCAAATATAATATCATCAACATATATGTGTACCATAATCATATCTTTACCTTGTTTCTGAATGAACAGCGTAGGATCCACCTTGCCATTAGCGAAGCCTTGCGTACTGAGGAATTGTGACAAAAGATCATACCATGCGCGAGGAGCTTGCTTCAACCCATAGAGAGCCTTCTTAAGCTTGTACACATGATTAGGATAATTAGGATTCACAAAACCATCCGGTTGTTGAACATAGACCTCTTCCTTGAGTTCACCATTAAGAAATGCCGTCTTCACATCCATCTGATAGACGATCATATTCATATGGGCTGCATAAGCGAGGAATAGTCGAATAGCTTCCAAACGGGAAACAGGTGCAAAGGATTCCATAAAGTCGATGCCCAATAATTGCTTGTATCCACGCGCTACTAGTCGAGCTTTGTTCTTCAATATTTCGCCTAACTCATCGAGTTTCACCTTGTAAACCCATTCAAAGTGAGTAACTGCACTTGATCCGGGCATGGGACAAGTTCCCATACTTCAAGACGTATAAATTCATTAAATTCTTCTTGCATAGCTTCTATCCAACATGATTGAGTAAAAGCTTGTTGCCATGTCTTAGGTTCAACTTCAGTGAGAAAAGCATCAAAGTGACAAAACATTGGACTTTCTTGTAACTGAATTCGTGTGGATACCGGACGATTAGGGTCACCAATAATAGAATCTATAGGATGATCCTTTGTCCACTTGCTGTCATGTTCACGAATCCGTGGATTGGAGTAAACTGTAGAAGGAGCTTCCTCTGAGGTGGACGACCCGGCTTGATTAGGGTCGGGAATAGGTACACCAAAGAATGGAAGTTCACGCATTTGAGCGAATTCCAAATCGTGATCATCATCATCCTCTTCATCATCAATAGGTATGATATGGGTAGTTGAAATATGTGTTGGTTGAGAATTACTTGTTGAAGATATATCTTGACCAATAGTAGGTTCAGATGTGTCTGATTGTGCTTCGGTTGCTGGAGTGACAACTTCGGTTACCGGAGCTATTACCTCAGGTTCTGGAGCAACAATGGTTGGAGGAGTAAAGAATTCATCAAAGAACGGTTGAAACAACGTATCCATTCATTCCTAGTAGGTGGTGTAAATGATGATGAAGTAGGGTTATTTGGGACAAGACCAGAACTAATGTTACTGGGTCCCATTTCATGAAGTGCGGGTTCAGAGCTGCTTTGCTCAGAAGCCATTGCTGTCAGCTCATCAAAATCAACATTCATAGTTTCGAGGATCTTGCGAGAGTTACGGTTGTAGATTCGGTATACCTTCTTTGCGGGTGCGTAACCAATGAAAATACCAATATCAGCCTTTGGTTGAAGTTTTCCCAAATTGTCACCATCATTATTTGGATAGCAAAGAGAACCAAATACACGAAGATATGATAAATCTGGTACTTTTCCATGGAGAAGCTCATAAGGTGTTTTACCATGGCGTTTACGAATTAGTGACCGGTTTTGGGTGTATACTGCTGTAGATACTGCTTCTGCCCATAAAAACAATGGAGCCTTCGCGTAAATTAACATCGTTCGAGCAGCTTCCATAAGTGTGCGATTTCGCATTTCAACGACACCGTTTTGTTGTGGAGTGCGAGCAATGGATGTTTCATGAGATATGCCAACTTCTTCATAATAATCACGCAAGATTTGATTCACAAATTCGGTTCCATTATCTGTACGAATGCGTCGGACAGTAGTGTTGAGACGTACTTGAATCATCTTGAGAAATCCGATGATGAATTTAGGTGCCTTATTTTTTGCTTTAAGAAATTTCACCCATGTAAACCGAGAGTAATCATCGACAATGACGAGGATGTACTTTTTGCCACTAAGACTTTCAACACGCATTAGCCCACAAAGATCCATATGCAAAATATAAAGTTTCTCTTGGTTGGTGTCTTCCGTCTTGGGTTTGTATGATTTCTTAGTGCTTTTCCCCATTGTACACGCGAAACACAAATGATCCTTGTGAAATGATAGTTTAGGAAGACCACGAACAAGTTCGTTTTTCGCCAAGTGATTAATAGCGTCAAAGTTAAGATGAGATAACCGTCGATGCCATAACCATGACTTAGTCTTCGATGCTTTGGAGAGAAGACATACGGGAGAAGCGGCCATCATGTCTTGTAGAGACAAAGTATACAAATTATTCCCTCGAGTACCTTTCAATAAATCAACCCCTTCCAAATTACGAATGAAGCAAGTATGCTCTCGAAAAGCAACTTCTAGATTTGCATCACAAAATTGTCCCATCGAAAATAAGTTGTGACCGAGACCTTCCACATAATACACTCTCGAAATTATAACATTCCCAATATGATATTCACCATAACCCATTATCTTTGCAATATGATCATTTCCAAATCGAACCGTACCAAGAAACTTGCTGACGAAATTTCTGAGCTGAGAGCGATCTCCGGTCATATGCTTGGAGCAACCAGAGTCCAAATACCAGAGAACAATTTGGACCACCTGTTTTCAATAACAATAGTAGACAATGCATTGGAAACTATTGGTTCCAGAGTGTTAGCAGATACATATATAGAATTACCAGAATTGCTAACATTTTTGAGACCCTTAGATTTCCTGCGTTTTCTAATGTGAGTTTTAGCACTAACAGGTTTTACTGTTCCAACTTTCTTAGGTTTTGGATTATTCGCGGGCACTACAGTGGGAGTAGACCTAGTTAAAGGGCACTTTGTTCCTACAGTAGTGTTGGTGTTCCTAGTTAAAGGACACGCTTGTGTTTTGGTAGCCTTGGTACTCCTAGTTAAAGGGCACGCTTTCTTCACTTTAGTGGGAGTGATCCTAGTCAAAGGGCACGTATTTCCTACTATAGTGAAAGTTCTACCAGTGGGGCGCCACATCCAACCAACTTGGGTTAACACTTTCCCAATCGGTTTCCATTCTAATCCATTTTTCTAGGCATGCATCTCATTCACATGGTCAATAAGGCAAGAATCATGACGACTAGAAAACATACATTCATTGCAATTCCAATATTTCAAATTAGAATTCACACTAGGCTTAGAACGCTGCACAACCGCAGAGCCTTTAGGTTTAGCTACATGATTCTTTTTATTCAAAACAGAAATAACATTCCTAGGATGGGCTTCTACTTTCTTCTTCTCTTGACTACTAGATGGGGGCAAGATCCTATCATTCTTCTTGTTTATCTTAAGCTTAGATCTTTGAGCCTTAGTAGTGGTGCTTACTCCTGTAGAAGGCAACACGGGAATATTAGAAGCTGGTTTTGATTCCGCCTTATCTTTAGTGACCAAAGTTTGAGATGGTTTAGTCCTAGGGCCTTGTTAAGTGGTGTAACGGCTATAAGGTTCCTTTTGATTGCACTAGAGGACGATGCTGAGATAGTGGCTGCGTTATCCACAACATTCTTACCTTTTAGAGTACGAAGTGTTTCCTTTAACTCAGCCAAGACCAGATTCTTATCACAAATTTGTTCCCTCAAATCAGATATTTCCACCGACTTTCGATTCAATTGTTCAATCAATGATTGATTATGTGTAGTGGTATTAGCACATGCGGGCTTTACTGAATCGAAAAGTCGTGTATTTTTCTGTTTTAAGTTATCAACTTTGGACAAAATCTTGGAAACTCGATTTTCTAGATCAAGTTTAAAATTCTCAGCGGCCTCAAGTACGTTCACACAGTTAAGCTCCTTAGATTTCTCTATGTCTATCGGCAAAGATTGAGCAACCTTGTCACTTGGCTGACGCTGTTTTGATTGTAAATTCAATCGAAAATTCTTTTCAAAGTTTGCATCATCGATATTAACACCTTCGAATGACGTTTCAAAGATTTCTTGAATAAATTGTTGCTTGCATTCAAGCGAAATACAATGTGTTTGAATCTCATCAAAACGTTTTGAAAGCGAAGAATATAAATCTTGAAGCTTTAAAAATTCAGCGTCAGATTCGTGACAAGTACTATCTACCACATTATCCACAGATTCAACATTATGCACAATAGAATCATTATCAACACTTGTATTCACACAGACAGAAACTATATCATGAGACATCACTTGATTCAGAAGCAGATCATTATGGCGTGAAACCCGTTCTATTTCAAGTAAACTGTTTTCATAAGCATTATCCATTTCATTGAAAACACGTCTAAATTCTTCTATTTCCAAAAACAAATCTTGATCAAGATTATTAAGACAAGCCTTAACATTGTCTACAAACGGAACAATTTCATTTCGAAACGCAGCTCTAGTGTGCTCAAAGTTCCATTCACCTTCTGTTATGGCCGAAGCCGTCATACGTTCCAAAATGACCTTGTCAAAATCGGCTAAGTGTTGGTGAACCGCATTTATGTTAACGGACGCCTTGCTTACCGGTGGAATTAACTTCGTTAAATCCGTTTTGACAAGTGTAGGAGACGTACTGGGAAGGTTTTCATTTGACAAACTTTGGGGCACAAGAACTGTTAATTATGCTAATTCCTTTTGTAAGCGAATGCGTGTCTTTTTCGAAAATTGATCTTTGTTATGTTGCTCATAATCAATTGTATGGAATTTTGAAAGCATTTTAGAATGAGTTTCATCCCCAAGTGATTGTGTCTCCTCAGTACTACGAACAAAAGGTGCTTCTTTCGATTTTCCAATTATGGTCATATCATAAAGACCGGGAATATATTCCTGAGCTTGTTTTGCATAACCGGGATTAGGTGGTAAATCTTGAAGACGCTTAAGTTCGAGTTCTTAAAATGATTTAGTTAAAAGATGAACCTTTTCTGTGGAAGCGTATTGTTTTAAAAGCTGTTGTTCCTTGAATTTAAGAAGTTTGGTAGCATTAATTTCCGATTCAACCTTTTTAGACTCGAGAGTTTCGAAATCCATTTTAAGTTTCTGAAAATCATTGACAACCGACTCTTTTTCTTTTAATTCATTAGAAAGATTAGCTTTTAATGTTTCTATTTCTTTCAAGTGTTCAATCTTTTCAAAACGAAATTGGTCAAATTCAGAACATGCTATTTTCTCTGCTTGAGGGACCATTTCAAAAGTTTTGACCTTTTCTTTATGCAACGCAAGCTCAGCAGTTAGGGTGGAATTGGTATCTACGGATTGTCTGAGGGCCATATGCATTTGATCAATAATATGTTTAGGCACCATGACCAAATCATGTTGAGCATAAGATTCCATACCCGTCGTAGCATTCGGTTGAGGTTCACTCAAATGTGTAGGATTGGGTACCACATCATTTGAGTTACTAGTTCCCGAATGCTGTTCGAGGTTGTCATTTTCATGCCCAACTTGATGTTGGTTATCATCAATATTGTTAGATGTGGTTGGTACCTCACTGATGACATCAGAACCGTAGTGAGAGAGATTAGCAACGAGAGCAGCTTGGGCAGAGTGAATGTCATCACAATCCGAATCGTATGCATCAAGATCGTCCGCTTGATAAGTTGCATTAGAAGTGGATACAACTGCAATGCCTTCAGTATCTACTGCCCCTGGGTATGCAAGAAATGCTAACTCCTCTGAATCCAAAATCTTCCCCTTAGACTGAGCATCAACCAAATACATCTTCTCACGAAACCATGCATCATCCCTCCTCCTTTTCGACTGAGTGCATTCCCTAGCCATATGACCTTGTCCTCGACAATTGTAGCAAGTCACAACCTTCTTAGGACCAATAGGACTTCCATTTCCACTAGCTTGAGAATTCACAGCTTGATTGTTCACAGTCCTTGTAGGAGGTCCATATGAATTTTGCCTTCCCTGAATGGGTTGCACTGTTACTTGACCATCTTGAATAGTAGCTTGTTGTCGAGGATTTGAAGAGGTGCGGAGCTGATTGTTTGTTGGTGGAAATCCTCTAGTTGCAACAAGTTTTGACAAGTAGGCGGTGAGATGGTTTAGTACATCAGCTGGCGTATCATTTGGAGTAAAGACCGGTGCTTGGATTGGAGGAAGTTCATTAGAGTAGAAAGCTTGTGCTGGTTGTGCTTCTATTGGAAAATATCCTTGCTGAGGAGTATAGCCCAATGGAGAAGTGTTGGCTTGTGATGGTGATGTTTGATATGGTTGTTGCTGTTGAAAAGACTATTGATGAACACTGTGTTGATATTCTTGCTGTGGCATCATTGGTGGTTGATAAGATGGTTGCTGTGGTTGCTGATAGATGTGTGGTGGTGGCTGCTGCAAGTATGATGGTTGTTGATAAGTATAAGCCGTGTTTTGTTGAGAGGCATACATTGCAAGTGGATCATGAACTTGAGGTGTAGACAACCGAGCCTCGATCACATGGCATTCGTGTTGTTGAAGAAAAGCTTGAAGTTGATCCACATTGGTGTTATGCAAGTCCTTAGCCAATTTAACATCCGTCACGTATTTTTTCCATTCTGGAGGAAGAGTGTTCAAATACTTGGTGTTCAATTGAAAGGTAGGAATTGCCATGCCATAAATATTAAGCTCATTCAACAATAGGGTAAATCTCAGATAGTAATCATTGAGAGTCTCCCCTGGCACATAGGCAAACTTATCAAAAGTATCATAAAGCTTACACTCTCGTTCTTGTTTAGTTAACGAGGTGCCTTACATGAGAACACGAATTCTATCCCATAACTCTTTGGCAACTTTATGTTTGCTGACGAGTTTGTAGACATCTGGAGGAAGGGCTTGGAGAATGATGTTTGTAGCATACTTATCACATTTATCTTGAATCTTCATATCTCCAGTCAACTCACCCGTTGTGCGAGGACGAGTAGTCGTACCTTCCGTCACTGTACCATAATCTAATGGTCCATTGAGCACCGATGCCCAAATTAGATGTCCATTTTCCTTGTTCAACATATAAAGTTCCATTCGGGAAGCCCATTCCTCATACATAGTCTTCACCAACATTGGTGGACGATTATCCGTACCCGAGAGGATGGACTTATCCGTAAGAGATGTGTACTCCATTTCAATAAGTGAAGATTTACAAAGTTGATCGATCAATGAAATAAGGTTAAGTATTTTTGTGTTGTTGTGAGTTAAAATCGAGAAACAATGTTAAAATCCCCTAAAATATGTTCTCGATAAACCAAAAATTCCAAGTCAAAATTACACACGAGTCGAAATTTTTTTAAGGAATAACTTTTGGATTGTCGGAATGTCAGATCGGAATGCCAGATCGGAATGTCAGATCGGAATGCCAGATCGGAATGTCAGATCGGAATGTACAGATCGTAATATAACCCTGTCGAAATGTTGTTGGTATCGTAATGCCTAGATCGCAATGCAAAGCTGTCGAAATGATTCAGATCGCAAAGTCCTATCGGAATGTTCAGATCGCAAAGTCCTATCGGAATGCTCAGATCGCAAAGAGCTGTCGGAATGATTCAGATCGGAATATAGCTGATAAAATTTAGGCAGAGTAACGACTTAAAACTTCCTTATAACCGTCGGAATCCCAGATCGCAAAGAACGATCGGAATGTCCAGATCGGAATAAGTATCGAAATCCAAGTATCGCAATGTGGAACCAGTCACTTTCCGATGGTGATGGTTATTGCGATGGAGACCCCTTTGCACTTGTACTTTCCGATGGTGATGTTTGCATGAATTTCGGAATGAAGAACACAAGAACTTTTTGCACTTTTGATCCAAGAATGATTGTGTTTTAACCAAAACCAAGATACCAAAAACACTATAACATGAATCACTACGTTATACTACTTGAAATCACGATCAAACACAAAAAAAATTTGAGGATTCGGCAAGAAATACTCAACAACCTACGAAATGTTTATAAAACATACGCAACACTAAAAACAAACCTATATTTCATCCCAAGCTCTTGATACCATTTGTAGAAATGTAAATCTTGCTTATGTTTTTAGAGAGAGAAAGAGATGGTAGATTTCACACTTTTAGAGAGATAAAGTTAAGAGAACTATGTGTAAATTATGAAACCACACACCATCTCCACCAAAGGAGAGGGTTTATATACCCAAGCCTTGTAATGGGCTTGGGCTTACACATTTGGGCCGGCCTACACATGTTGTAGGCTAGGCTTGGACTTGTTTGATAAATAAAGAAAGTTAACTAAACTCCGAGCTATTACATGGACTATCGTTGGAGTGACCGATCCTTCTTAATACGTAAAACGTATTTCCAACAACCTTCACCACAACATATGCAAATTGACCAAGAACCCTTCGACGCTGACACATTAAATGTTGGCGTTGATGTGCCTATTTCAAACGTTGACACCATTCCTTCACAGACCCAAACACCCCTTAACCAACCCACATCCACCCAATCCACATCATCTTCACCCCCAACACAATATAGGTTGCAAAAACGCCAAAGGACTACTGGAGTGTTCTCCTCTGGTGGTCCTAGCCATGTAGCAGAGAGAACCACCACCACAAGTGTGGTTGGTGCTATGGATGAGGCTGGGACTATTGGTTCTGGCTTAGAAGCTGGCCAAGACAGTCCTACCATAATTAAGACCTTATCCATGCCCAATGAATCTAACTTGGGAGGTCAAATACCCATTTTAGAAGAGGGCAGATTGGAACCAATGACCCTAATGGAATTGACGGCTGTCTGCATAAGCTTGAAAAAGCAAAATGCAGACTTGGTACATATTGTCAGTACACAAGGCCTTGAACTCAAGCAATTGAGGGAGAGGATTGTTATCTTGGAGAATGCTAGCACAAGGAGAGGGATGGAGGCATCTTCCAAAGGGGAGGATGAACAAATAAATGTGAGTGATAAGGGCTCTCATGATGGTCAATCTTTGGATGTTGCTGAGGCCCTAACAAGTTTGAAGAAATAGACAGGTTTTGATACGTCTCTAGTCTCTCCTACAAACTTAAATTTGTCATTTACAGCCATTTTGGAGGAAATCACAAGAGGCGCTGAGACAGGTACTTTGGGCGTTGACAAGACAGATTTGAACGCCGACATGAGTAACTTGGGCGCTGACAAAGCAAAATTGGGCGTTGACAGACCTGCAAATGAGGTTGATGTATTCCAGTCATCATCCATCATCAAAGAGGTTTCTTCACAGGTATTACCATCTACCTTACCAACAGTTGATCCATTAGATAAGGGTAAGGGTATTATGGTAGAAGAAGTTGTTCCAAAGAATGCAGCACAAATTGAGTTTGATAGAAGGTTGGCTGCACAAATTATGGAACAAGAAAGAAAGAAGGTGGGTGAATCACCTTTTGTTGTCACTTCAGAAGAGCAAGAAGGGAGTGATGAAGCCAGTTCAGACTCAAGTGTAATGATCATAGAACAACCAGAAAGACTTGCGTATGGTGATGAGGTTTTACAAGAGATAAAATCAAATAAACATGTAAATCTTCTATTTAAATAAACTTATACAGAATATATCCTGCATGTTTATCTAAATAGAAGCTTCCAAAGGCTTATTGTCTACGTTTCTGTCAATGCTTAGTTTGTACATGACAATGCTTAGATTGTACATGACAACACTTGAGCCATCAACCTCCGATTTGCTCTTGTCAATGCTTGGATTGCTCTTGACAACGCTTAGACAAATGTCTTCATGTTTTCTTCGTTTTTGAGTTTCTGCCACATCAACTTTTTGACCCAACAATCTTCCCCTAGTTGATGTCGGCAAAACTCTTTGTGTATCTCTTGTAAGTTGTACATCATCTTCAAATTGCTTCCCCTTAATTGTATCATGTATGTCTTCCCCTTTTTGTCACATCAACAGGGAAGTAAACAATGTATGCAATCTTGAAGATTTTCCAAATGTATCTCTATGTAATGATCTTGAAGAAAAATAAATAAAGTAATCTTGATGTAGAAGTAGAATAACCCAAACTTGTGTTCCATGTCTTGCACTATCCATGTGATGAAGAACTTATACTGATGACTAAATATAAGTAGACCTCGATCCCTTGTCAATAATCTCATCCTTTGTGAGACACTGAGCACGATAATGTAACTCCTTCAAGTGTTATGACAAGTCTTCGTCACCACCCATGTAAAGCACGAACAAGTTACCTTTAAAGAATAATGTTGACTAGGCACCATCTTTAAAGATATGATAGAACACAAACTCGCAAAAATCTTCTTCGAACATCAAACTTACCGTAATAATTCTTTCCCTTAAGCCAACACCTCTTCATGACGAATTTAATGAAATAACATCTTCATACCATATGTAAAAGGACTTTGGCGGATAACTCTTTCACAAGGCTATCCCGATTACATAGTTTAAAATATCCATCAAATTCTCCATGAATTGTTGCTAACTTACTTAAAAATCATTTACTCCTTGTAAAAATATCCGAGCCATAAATATCAACTTGATATTCTAAATAAAAACAGAGATTCCATGTACCTTCGTGTGTAAAAAATCTCCTTTTTGTGTGCTAAAAACGTACCAATTTTCTCAAACAACAACTATTCCTTTTGTTGTCCAATATCCTTCAATGTCCAAGATATCAACACTGTGTGTTGTCCAATATCAGACAACACTTGTCAACGTTTGAAAATGTATATATCGGACAACAAGTGTCAGCGCTTCCCAACAACGCTTAACTTATTCCTGTCAGCGCCAACTTTGTACCTGTCAGCGCCTGGCCATCAGCGTCTCATCCATGCCTTGCCAGCGTCACACCAACAGCTATCAGCGTCACACCAACATCTATCAGCGTCTAAATAACTCCCATCAGCGGCTAATTGATCTAGGGTTTTATAAAC
The DNA here is from genome assembly GCA_025667525.1 of Glebionis coronaria. NCBI lineage: Eukaryota > Viridiplantae > Streptophyta > Magnoliopsida > Asterales > Asteraceae > Glebionis > Glebionis coronaria. Next base: position 381,064,980 of record CM046880.1, on the reverse strand, counting down.
CCTAAATCATTATTTCATGTGAAAATCCATAAACTACAGTGAACTTCAACAGCGAATAACTTCTTCATAAATGATCAGATCAAAGATCCCTTCGGTGAGATCCTAGACATAAGTGTCAAGAACCTACAGATCGAATTTCACGACGATCCAACGGTTAACGAAGGAGAAATCGCGTTTTTACTATTACTGTTCACAGAAAACAGCATATGACCCCTGCTGACTTCGATGCTTAATAACTTTTTCTTGGGGATAGATCTCGACAATCCCTCGGGTGAATATCTGGATATATGTGTGTAGAACACACACAAAAAATTTCGTGGCGATCCAACGGTCCAATAAAAAGTTATGACCTTCTGAATACTGCTGCGCACACAAAAACGTCTAGAAAAACCCTAGACGGATTTTTCTTTTCTTCACCATACACGAACACCTTGTTGGTCCTAGCATCACGAGCCACGAGGCTCTGATACCAATTGTGGAAACCTTGGTTTCCGGATCTTTTAAGCTAGTAGGAATGATCATTGTTCATATGATTAACATAATCAAAGCGGAATTAGAACAATAACCATTAACAAGGTGTTTGGACACAAAGAACATGAATAAAAACAAATGGATTGTTCATTATATTAATAACAAACAATCACTAGACGTGTATACATTGAATCCCACGTCTAGTCGACACACGCTTTTAGTTTTACATTGTGAATATGAGTTATGAAAAACCTAATAACCCTTGGTTCCTTTTATAGTGTAAGGATTAGGGTTTTACAAGAGATAAAATCAAATAAACATGTAAATCTTCTATTTAAATAAACTTATACAGAATATATCCTGCATGTTTATCTAAATAGAAGCTTCCAAAGGCTTTTTGTCTACGTTTCTGTCAATGCTTAGTTTGTACATGACAATGCTTAGATTGTACATGACAACACTTGAGCCATCAACCTCCGATTTACTCTTGTCAACGCTTGGATTGCTCTTGACAACGCTTAGACAAATGTCTTCATGTTTTCTTCGTTTTTGAGTTTCTGCCACATCAACTTTTTGACCCAACACATTCGTGAGACCGAATGGCATAACAACAAATTCATAATGACCGTACCTCGTGCGAAAAACAGTTTTGGATATATCCTGCTCTTTTACACGCAACTGGTGGTAACCTGATCGTAGATCGATTTTTGAGAAGTACTTGGCACCCAGAAGCTGATCAAACAAATCGTCAATACGAGGACGTGGATAACAGTTACGAATAGTGAGCTTATTCAGCTCGCGGTAGTCAATACACAGCCGCATACTACCGTCCTTCTTTTTGACAAACAAAACTGGCGCACCCCAATGCGACACGCTTGGACGAATGAACCCTCTTTCTAGAAGTTCCTGAAGCTGATTTTTCAGTTCCTTAAGCTCTACAGGAGCCATACGGTAAGGAGCTTTAGATACTGGTTCTGCACCTAGAATGAGATCGATACCAAACTCTACCTCTCGCATGGAAGGTATGCTTGGGAGTTCCTCTAGAAAGACATCCAGAAAATCTGACACAACTGGCTGATCATGAAGTGAAGGTGTCTCGGAAGTAGTGTCATGAACTGTAGCTAGAAAACCCTCACAACCATGGTATAATAGAGTACGGGCCTGTAAAGCTGAAATGATCTGAACATGTTTTCCTGGTAGGAAACCACGGTGAATAAACTCTGGTGTCTGGACATCACCGAAGATAACCCGGTGAGCATGACAATCTATGGTGGCACGATGAACTGACAACCAATCCATACCCAGAATAATATCGAACTCGCACATATCTAGAGGAAGGGCACTGACTGGACGGATTTTCTCGTCAAATTCAAGAGGGAGATCCTTATACACCTGGGTAACGAGGACAGAGTTTCGCATAGGTGTAGATATACTAAGTACACTGTCTAGTGGCGTAGGGTCATGTTTATTCTAACAACATATGAAGTAGATATAACTGAGTGTGTGGCGCTTGTATCGAAAAGCACGCAGGCAGCCTGTCCGTGTATAAACAAAATGCCAGTAATGGTACCTGTGGTCTTATTTGCTTGCTCACGGGTAGTAGTGTAGACGCGACCAGTGCTTGGTGGTAGTGGTGGTGGTGGAGGTAAAATCTGAGGAATCTGGCCTGAGGTACCGGCAACATCCCCGTTCTTTAAATCTCTCTTCATATGGCCCGACCGACCACACATGTAACAACCACTCGAACCACGACGGCAAGGTCCCGGGTGTTTCTTCCCACATGTGATGCAAGTGGGATAAGAATACCCGGTAGAAGTAGCTCTGGTTTGCTGAGAACCTGATTTACGAAGATGTACACGTGTCACGATTCTTATAACATAACTGAAATAAGGCTGTTTGGCTGGAATCTAAAATTACTAGAATTTGCTGGTCGGGCAGACTGTTGACCTCTGTAGTTTTGATCACGCCCCTGTCCAGCATCTCTGTTGGCACACATAAAGTTAGAGTCTGTTTTACACGACGGTTTAGTGTTTTGGAGCTTAAAGAATCACCTGTAGTTTCCAGATGAGTTTGAGCTGCCGCGGTAGTTATCACCACCGCTCTCTTATCTGATCGATTACGGTCATAAGACTAACCGTGGTTTCTGTAGTTTTGCTATGGAGTAGCCGATTGGGATCGGTCTCCTCCTCTGTGTCTACAAGATTATAATTGGATAAGACATGATATAAATTGACAATTAAAATCGGAGTTAAATTGTTTAAGTCTGCTGAATGAAATATACCTCTTCTCAGGACGCTTCACATTCTCGAGCTCATCCCTCTCGAAAAGCATCTCAATATCACGAGCTGCATTAGCTACTTGTGACACGTTAGTGAACGTGGCACTCATCAGCCTATCTACAGTCCTAGAGTGAAGGCCCCAGCGAAATTTTTTCGCTGGCTCCTCCGCGTTTCCTGCAACCTCTCCTAAGAATCCAGCCATCCTGAGGTATCGGTGCATGAACTCTATACCGTTCTCGCCATGATTCTGACGAATGACATGAAAGTCCCTCTTCAGTTTAGCTTGCTCAGCATGCGGGAAAAACTGGTCATAGAACATTCTCTTGAACTGTGTCCAGGTCAATGTAAGCACCCACTCATCTCCCCCATTTGACAACTTCTGAGCCCTCCACCAGTGTAGAGCATGACCCTCCAGTTTGTAAACTACAAGCCTAACCTTGAAAGCATCACCATAACCCATAGCCCCAAAAATTTTCTCTACATGATAAATCCAGTTTTCTGCGTCTGTTGGAGCTACAGTCTGTTCAAAAGGTCGGGGTTTCTGCTTATTAAACAAATCCAACCAAGTGGCTAAAGTGGCAGGTGGTGGAACGGGAGGGTTGTTATTCTGCTGAGGTCCGTTTTGGTATTCAGCTCGGATCTCATCATGAATTTGGGGTAACATGGCTTGTATAGCCGCCTGAACAGCAGCAGTAATAGCAGCTGCGTTAGCATCATTCTCGTTTTCACGTCTGGGTGGCATCTGAAATGAAAGAGGATAAGTTGATAAAACTATTAGAACTTGGAGTAACAAATCTGAATATGCATGGTGTAGTTCATGAAGGCATAGCCAACATAATATGACATGAATACTGGTGAACGCCTATGGTCAGGTCACAAAATGACAATTTACTGAAATATAAATCTGGCATGAGTAAGGATGAACGCCAATGGTCAGTTCATCTATACAAAATCTGAACGGGCAAGGGTGAACGCCTATGGTCAGTTCACCAAAACGAAAATTTCGCTGAAAAGCACATGCGACTAAGTATGGTCAGTCCTGTACCAACCGTTTACTTAGTCAAAATCAAGACAATATGACTGATAGAGTGTATATGAAACATGAAAGATAACAACGCCAAAATACAGGAAGTTCTTGGTGACTACCCACTAGTCACAGGTCAAGTTTTAGAGCCTACAGGTCGAACCTTGCGCTCTGATACCATAATTATAACACCCCACTTGGATAAGTGGACCGTTAAGTGCATTTATGGCGTGTCATCAAATCATGAAAGACAATGTATTAAACATTAATTGACCATAACGGAATTACCAGAATCAAAAATCGGTAATCCAAACATAAGCTCAAATATAAAGATTAAGTGCTGAAAGAAAAGGACGAAACAATGTCCAAACAACCAAATTAATGTATGTGTGCATAAAGTAAAGGATTCTGGATAAATCCCATCCAATGCACATACTCTCTTAGAAGTGCTAAGATCGTCCCTGTTTACCTGCCGTTTGGATACATGAAAGGAAACTACGGCTGAGCATAACGCTCAGTGAACGGATATGAAGCATGATAATAATATACGGGAATAGAACTGATAACAAATACTGAACTAAAACTGTTATGACAATTTGGAGCAAACTGTGTAAAATTTGATATGTCTGATTTATAAATAATAACTGGTTTACTAACTGTTAAATCTGAAAATATGCATTACTATAAATTGCCAGAGCTTATATAGGTCATGTCCTGTAACAACTGTGCATGCATAACTGGAGGGGTGACCTCGTCATGCTGTAAAGGGGTGACCTCTAAATAAATGTACTGGGTGGAGGGATCAGCTCCAATGTGAAGGATGTAGAGCACACATCACATTCACCTGATAACTGTAAACTGATAAGCATATGATGTATCCATACACTCCACTAATAATACTGATAAAATGGCCAAGCTGAGCTGAGTGGAACGCTGCGGGATATCACTCTCCCACAGGTGAGTCATGACACCAGTGCCTCAAGTGTCATGGTTACGGTACCTCCGTAACGAGTACTACTGATAGGTCATGCTTGTATATAAGGCTCATGCAATATCTTAATTATTAAAATAATTTCAGATTATTTATAACATGTACTGGGGAAAACTTTTGGCTGCAAACGGGAAATCCTAATCATGCATAGAAGGGAAGTCCTTACTGAAAGGACGGGAAATCCGTACCTCGTGTCCAGTAACCGACCGAGATCAACTGACAGAAAGTCTACTCTGATTTCACGCGAGCTACATGAATAAAGGACGCAAATAAGTTAACTGATATTCGTTTATTTAACTTACTGATCTTATTGGCTTCTCATTTATTTATTTTATTTTTGAAATTATGTACGTATATTAACTGATAAATCTGATCTTATAGTAATTCTTTTCAATGTATTATCGACCTACTATTAAGTATGGTAAAAACGTATTCTGACGTTAGATTAATACTATAATAAGTAACCTGCTAAAAATAGAAAGTTTTCTAAATTAGAAAGTTTCTAAAATCATTTATAAATTCTTTAACAAAATTATACCCTTTTAATTATTACAAAATTATTTTAATTTAATTCTTTTAAAATACAATTTAGACATTTATAAAAATAAGTAATAAAAGGTACAATTAAAAATCTTCGTTTTTATTATTTCTAACTATGTCTCGAGCCTACCGAGATACCCCTTCTCAGTCGCACTAAAACAATACAATAAAATATGTAAAATCTGCCTAAATGAAATTAGTGACATAAACTGTGTCACTAAAAAGTGTGACTAAAGCTGAGTTTTTCAAAACTGTCAATAAAAGGGTCATAAACAATCTGCGACAGAATTTTTCGTCGCCAAACTGTCGCTAATTTCATTTTAAATTCACTATTTCCTGTTCCAGTTTGTACCCACTGATGATCTACTATATACCCACTGATTTTAAGTCGTTTCCCACTGATTTTATAAACCAAACACACCCTTAATTAAAAACAGTCAGCTTGGTTTGCTTTTGGGTTCGCGGATGGCTAAACACAGCCCATGCCGCCCCTGTGTGGGTCACGGCTGGGAAGAGAGGAAGGGTCATCGAGACCTCTTGGTCTCGGTTTCACAAACCACCACAAAACTGATGCCCCTTTAGTCATAAAACCCCCTGCGTGGGGTGGTTTGTTCGCGGCTGGCCAAAAGGAGGCACCACCGAGACCTTGTGTCTCGGCTGGGCATCAACTCACACCACCGAGATATGGTGGTGTCTTGATTTTCGTGCAACCACCCAACCCGACACCCCTTAATATAAAATTTCTGATTTCCTTTTCTTATATATATATATATACATATATATATATATATATATATATATATATATATATATATATATATATATATATATATATATATATATATATATATATATATATATATATATATATATATATATATATATATATATATATATATATATATATATATATATATATATATATATATATATATATATATATATATATATATATATATATATATATATATATATATATATATATATATATATATATATATATATATGTATGTATATATATATATGAATCAATTTAAAGAAACAAAAACAAAGACAAGATGATTACCGTTAAATGATTCAAGAAGGAGAATGATATGCTTAGATTAATAACAATCAAAACACGACACCTTTTTTTTTTCTCCTTGCTGCCGACGCTAACCATAACTCTCACTCTTTATTTTTCGACTGGCTAATAAAATAGAGGGGGTAACCCCGTGCCTTTTCTTTGGTCTCACCAAAACCAAACGGGCCAAGCCTATTTTTTTTCTTTCTTTCTATGGCCGGCCATAAGGCCTTATATCCCATTCTTTCTCTTTTTTTATTAACTAACAGGCCCAATAATTTTTATATAGTCTCCTTCATTTTTTTTAAATCTTATTCGAACACTCTCAATAATTCTCGCGCTTTTATTTCTGAAATCCCGCGTCTTTAATTATGTCTGATAATTAATACTTATATAGTTTATTAAAATTAAACTGCGTATTTAATCTTCTGATTAAAATACGGGTTTTATATGATGAAACTAAGGTAATCATGAATATGTAGCCTACCAACAGAATCAATAAAGATCACCCCAATCTCAAATCATTGGTGATCTTGATACTCCTAGACAAACAAGGTATTCAACAAAGGAACACAGCTTCATTGCCAACATCACTATGAAGTTCAATCATGACAATATGCAATGTTTTCAATTTAATGCCTTTTTGTCACAAGAAGAGCCAAAGAAGATTTTTAGGCTCTAAATGATCCAAGCTGGGTTGAAGCTATGCAGGAAGAACTCTTGCAATTCGATATCCAAGAAGTATGGATTCTGGTGGATTGTCCAAAATAGGCAAGACCCATTGGGACAAAGTGGGTGCTCAGGAACAAAAAGGATGAGAGGGGCATAGTGGTTAGAAACAAAGCAGACTGGTAGCACAAGGATATACTCAGGAAGAAGGTATTGATTATGATGAGGTATTTGCTCCAGTTGCCAGAATTGAAGCCATCAGACTATTTGTTGCCTATGCTTCTTTCATGGACTTCACAGTATATCAAATGGATGTTAAGAGTGCCTTTTTATATGGCACCATTGATGAGGAAGTATATGTAATGCAACCTCCAGGTTTTGAAGATCCAGAACATCCAGACAAGGTTTACAAGGTGAAAAAGGCTATGTATGGGCTTCATCAAGCCCCTAGGGCCTAGTATGGGAGTCTATCTAAATACCTATTGGATAATGGCTTCAACAAGGGGAAAATTTACCAGACCCTGTTTATCAAGAAACACAAGGGTGACTATCTTTTGGTGCAAGTATATGTGGATGACATCATTTTTGGATCCACAAACTCTCTGCTTAGCAAAGAGTTTGCCAAGTTGATGCAGGATAAATTCCAAATGAGTTGCCATGGGTGAACTCAACTTTTTCCTGGGGTTACAAGTTCAACAGAGGAAAGATGGGATCTTCATCTCACAAGACAAGTATGTTGCTGAAATTGTGAAGAAGTTTGGAATGTGTGAAGGAAAGAAAGTCTCGACTCTCATGGATAAAGAAAATCCTTGGGGAAAAGATGGCCCAGGAAAACCAATTGATGTCAGACACTATAGGTCTATGATTGGATCTCTCATGTACCTTACAACTTCAAGACTTGACATCATGTCTGCAGCCTGCTTATGTGCAAGATACCAAGTGACACCCAATGAGTGTCATCTATTTGATGTGAAAAGAATATTTAGGTATCTGAAGTGTCATCCAACTTTAGGACTTTGGTATCCAAAGGAGTCACAATTTGAGCTAGTGGCCTATTCAGATAGTGACTATGCTGGTGACAACAATGATAGGAAGTATACTACAGGTGGATGTCAGTTTTTGGGAAGCAGGCTTATATCTTGGCAGTGTAAAAAGCAAACTATTCTAGCACCTTCCACAACTGAAGCTAAATATGTGGCAGCTGTTGCATGTTGTGGACAAGTTCTTTGGATTCAGAATCAGCTGCTTGATTATGGGTACAATTTTCTTAGAACCAAGATATTTATTGACAATAACAGCACCATCTGCATAATTAAAAATCCTGTTTTTCATACTAAGACTAAGCATATTGAAATCAGACATCATTTTATTAGAGATTGTTTTGAAAAAGGATTAATTGTCCCAGAGGCAATTGACACAGAACTTAATGTTGCTGATCTTTTGACAAAAGCTTTTGATGTAGGGAGGTTTCAATACTTGGTTGCAAGTATTGGAATGATCACTCCCTAAAATAAGATGTTTGAAATGTTGTGTGTAATCAGGATTGTATTATTGCTATTGTTGTACATGTGTTAGTCACTTTTTCCATCATTCTTCATTCCACTTCTTTTGAACAAAGTTTCCCCTGCTAGGGTTAATCCCCCTGCTAAGGAAATTTACCCTGCTAAGAGTTTTTCTCTTGTTTGGGTTTGTTCTTTTTATAAGTGGTTATATGTTGTTTTAGACTAACAATGCAGAGATCATAATGGAGCATACTATATTATGGGAGGATCAGGTATATGCTCTATTTTTCAGGGGAGGTTAGGTCACACCTTTAGGATTCAGGGTATCCTTAGGATACTCATATATGATTTTAGATCATATCCACTGGTGAGTAAGGGTTTGGGACAATGAAGACTTGTTGTAAAGCTTGTTGGAGTTCTAAAACCTTGAGGCACTGCAATACGTACTCACAATTCTTGATTGAGCAGCTTGTTGCCTAATCTAAGCCTTTTGAGTGCATATTGCCAAGACCAATTAACCATAGAAAGGAAATGGTAGGGATGGAGTACAGGGTATGCTTATTTTCATGGGTTGACCATGTGCAGGGTTGCTTATGTGTTAACTTTTTCTGTTTGGGACTTTGCTGAATGGAGGACTCTTGAGATTCTATGTATTTGGCTTGTTTATGCAAGTGTGTGCATTAGAGCAGAGCTGTTTAGCATTGATATATTCAGGTTAAGTCTAATACCCTTAGGAAAGTTTCCCCTGCTTTAATTTTTGATACCCCTTCTAGTATAACTTTCCCCTGCTTTGCATAACATTCCCCTGTTTGACCGTTGACCGACAATGTCGTTGCCCTGTGATAACAAGAGATTTTGTATGTAAAAATTTATCGTCACAGTCTCTTCGAATTGATAACTGGTTAACTATGCGACTCATTCGTTCTTTGGTGAAACAAATAGTTGTGTCGTTGTAGTAATTAAAAAGTGCAAAACTTTAAAGTAAAGAGCATGAAAATTAAATCTAACTCTAATTTAAAATAAATGGCAAGAAATTAAAACGTGACGAGAATTAAAAGGCACTAACAGTAAATAACGCAAACTTAAATCTATCTAAGGCAAACTTAAAACGCAACTAAAACTTAAACTAAGGCAAGGCTAAAATAAATCTAAGGCAAGTAATCTTAAAGTGCGACTAAGGAAAAAGGCGGGAAATATAAAGCTTGAAAATTAAAGAATTAAAAACAGAAACTAAAAAGAACCTGAAAACAGCTCATTCGGGATAATCCTTCGTTCGGAATAAATCACTCGTTCGGAATGTCACCTTCGTCCGGAATAATTTCTTCTTCACTCGGAATAATTACCAAAAACCTTTAATCCAGAATAAAATGCTCACTCGGAATAATGGTTCACCCGGAATATGTCACTTATCCGGAATATTCACTATTCCGAATGAACACCTTGGTTCGGACAATCTTGTTGACCCGGAATAAAATCTTGATTCGGAATATGTTCCGAATAAACTCCTTCACTCGGAATGTTTCGGATGAACTCGCTGATCCGGAATAAAAATCTTGATTCGGAATATATTCCGAATGAACTCAAAAACCTTGATTCGGAAAATGTTCCGAATGAACAAACCCTTGATCCGGAAGAAATTGATTCAGAATATATCACAACAAAACCTTTATTCGGAATGTTTCGAATGAACAGCTGATTCAGAATGATTAGCTTGATCCGGAATAATAAATTATTCCGAATAAACACCACTGATTCGGAATGTTTTGCTTTGTTCGAAACAATCACAAGATCACCTTTGATTCGGAATGAACTTGTTGATCCGGAATGTACCTGGGAAACAGATGAACAGCGAAGAACAAGGGGAAAAAGAATAACACGAATCTAAACAAAAACTAATCCAATCAACCAAAAGATTAAGCAAGACTAACCACAAATGATCAACTAATGATAATCTAACAATCCAAATCAATCAAACTAACAATACTAATCACAATAATCAAAACCCACTTAATTAAATCAAATAAAACTCAAGAACATAAACATGAACAATAAAGCATGAAGATTTAGATCAAACAAGAAAGGTAGATAGGAGATTAACAAGAAAAAGTAAAGATTGACAAGAATTAAAAAGAAACTTACTTGAAATTAAAGGTATTTAAGGTGCAAGACAATGTATTTAAATTGACATGTATTTAAAGAACAAGTAATTAAAAGGTGGAAGACTAATTGTCAAACTTAGCCAACAAGAACAAATGAAGGAAAATCTAATCTATTTATAGGAGGATTAGGGAGGTGCTTAGGAAGCTTCCTCCCCTCTTTCTTCTTTCTTTAATTGCGTCATTAATTCCTTAATCTTCTTAATCTTTTGACTTTAATGACTTTGCTTCGGGATTTCTTCAAACTCGTCTTGTAATTCTTCAATAAATTAGACTTGAGTTCTTCGGCTTTTAATAAACTTCCGTCTTTTGACTTTTTCTTCGATAAATCTTCAGAATTGGTCTTGGACTTCCGTTCTTTTTGCACTCTTGATTTCTTGACTTCGTCTTTCGTCTTTTTCTTCGATAAAAGCCCGTGAATGCCCATGTTTTCTCCACTTTTCATCTTTTCATCCTAAATCACAACAAAAACACAAACCACGCATAATTCCGACATAAATGACATAAATACACGTTTTGGCTCGGTTATTATTGTAATTAAGTGGTAAAAAGGATGTGTGTTTACACACCTATCAAATCCCCTACACTTGACCATTGCAATGTCCTCATGCAATGCATTAGTTACAAAGCACGATTACACTTTTTCATCATAATCAATCCACGTTGGCCTTCATTAAAGAGATAGAAAATTATAAAGATTCAAAGTAAAGAAATCAAAAACATACCTTCGGGTTTTGGAAGTGTCATGAATGATCATCATCCTCAAGTTTTCACTTTCTCCAAACTAAGCTTAAAAACGAGATCATTGTTATTATAAGTTAGCAAACTAACACGAACTCATGTGGGCCAATTATTTACTTAGACTCCCTTATTCCTAGGTGTATCTCTTATAGTTTATTGTTGTCTTGAATGATCACGAGGATGCATTGTTGACTTATTTCGATAGTTATTAAGGCTGAAAATAAAGTGGGACGATTTAATCAATAGTTAGCTAAAGGACAAAATCTTTTAAAACTGCTTCTCGGGACCTCATAAAGTTCATATCTTGGCATAACTCGCTTCGCGATTTGAGACCTTTCTCGGACCGATATTTGGCAGCGACTTCATACTTCAAATCTTGAGAGACGTTCAAGAAATAATGGTCTTCTCTTCATAATAGGAATTTCTTCACTTGAAGTTTTGAGAGATTCTTTATATTTGGACCACGACTTCTTCATTTTTCTCCAATCTTTATTTTGGACTTTGATATACAACGATCCGCCTCCTTTTTGGACTTGGATCTATTTATCCTCATACCTTGTTAGGGCTTTTTTGGATAGACTTCTCCATGATCTTTTGGGGAGTACTTGCTTTTCGTTGTGTGTCTCGATCCTTCATATTGATTTTCGATAAATGATTCTTCACATTACTTTTGGATCTTTAGCAACAAAATATAGCCCTCATGCCTTGTTAGGGCCTTTTCGGACTCGCCAATCTTCGCATCCCGCTTCAATAAGTTATGCCTTGGCTATGAACTCTAATCCATACCGAGCAACTTTTAAACGATCTTGGGCTAGAAGCTAAGTAACTTTTCAAATCGTACAACCTTATTTATTGTAGATAAATTTATTAGCAAGCGATGGGAGAATAGGCTTATAATCAACTCACATAAATTCACGAAAGAATACCAAACTTATAATTAACTCTATCATCTCTCGTCCTCCACAGTTTAAAATCTCAAGGAATGAGACTAGTGGATGCTTAGCCTAATAAATCAAAGTTTTGGGTTTTCGAGTCATCTATAGGATCTTGCAAACTCTTAGACTTTTTCAAGTTAAGAAATCGCATTTTAATGTTCCCTTGATAAACAACTCTCTAGGATCAATTATAGGAACTTGCGAAAAGTTCTTGTTCTTAACCCGTGAGAGTTAAGACTTTCGCGTTTTATAGCTCCCTATATAAAAGCCTAGCAAAACTTGACTTAAACACGTTAAGGATACTAGCTAGATTAAACTTAGATAAGTAAACTCGGGTTGAGTCAAAAGATTCACAACGTTTGAAAATTAAAACCACTTTATTAAAATTTTATTCTAGCAAAGAAAGAAAATAACTATACAAAGGGAAAAACTAATAGGCCAAAATAGATCAAAAATTTTGAAAAATGTCGAAAAATTGATTTTCCGGTTAAAATGAGGACAAATAAAAGGAAAAGACCACTTAACTTCGATAGAAGTCCCCCTACACTTAAAATAAACATTGTCCTCAATGTTTAAGCATGTGGGAGTAAACTCCCGTACACTTAGGACATTGTGCACGTTGTTTAAATCTCGCTAAGGAAAAGACAACTAAAGAGATTCCTATTTTAATATTGGAAAATATAAAATAGTGAATCGAAAAGAGTTTAGGATAGAACCGGGAAAACGAGAACACGGAATCACGGGTCGTCAAAAATCATCAAGAGTGGATCATTGAGCGCTCGAATCCCTGAATATAAGAAGAGAGGAAATAGCAAACACCAACGGGTCTCCCCTACACTTAGGATAAAGAAAGCTAAAATATAGATACATGGGTTGCCTCCCAAGAAGCGCTTGATTTTTGTTCACCGAGTCGTGAGCCTGACTCGACCTTGATTAGCATAGGAAGAAGCATGAAACATATCCATCAGGATTAAAGACATAGTTTTCGTCCATCAAATAGCACAAGCTTAAGGCGAACAAGGCAAGCCAAAGAAGAGTAGGCAAGGTTCCCTTAAGCAAAGATGGAGCACGGTGGGAGCAAGGGTGAAGAGGTGCAAGCATATCTTCAGTAGTTCCAAAGAGTTTTCCTTTTATTTCATCAGACGAATACTGAGATGGCTTAAGAATATCGATACCGGGATCGAACACCTTTTCCTTTAGGGGAAAATATCCCGCAGGCTCAGTAGCATTTGAAGATGATCCGCGAAGAAGACGCATAACCTCGTCCTCAGAAGGTGGACAAAGACGTGTCAAAACATACGTGTTGTGGATGTTGGTGTCGTCCGGTTGCTTCTCCTTTGAAAGCATTTTCTTCAAATCCAAAGTAGGATCAAGACCATAATCATCAAAGTCTAAAGGAGGAGCATCACTCTCATTAGGGAGGTAAGTATTGAGAGAAGTAGAGAAGTCTTCCTCAAATGAGTAATCATCCAAAGTAGAATCAAGTGATGTAGTCAGAGGATCTTCATAATGAGAAGAATCACTCGAAAGAGTATCGGCCTCATAAAAATCATCATATGTGGGCATGTCGGGATACTCGGAAGTAAAGTCATCATAATCATCTCCATCGAAGCTAGAATCATCATAATAAGCATCATAGATCGGTAGAGAATCATATATGGGTGAAGGTTCCAAATTAGAGAGAGAATCATCCACATCATCTTGAAAAAGTGGATTATCAATGCAAGACTCGAATAGAGGATTGTTGTAGATGACAAAATCATCGATCACATTAATCATATTCGCAGATTCTCGTCCATAGGATTTGCTTGTAAGCTTCCCCATTTTGAACACTTGTTGTTCATTCCCGACCCTTAAAATTAATTCACCTTCGGCAACATCAACTAAAGCTCGTCCGGTTCTCAAGAATGGCCGACCAAGTATTAAAGGAATACGAGGGTCCATTTCATAATCAACAACAACAAAGTCGACCGGAAAAGTAAAGGTGCCAACTTTAATGAACACATCTTCGGCAATACCAACGGGGTAAGCGAGAGTGCGATTTGCAAGCTCAAGAGTCATCTTTGTTGGAGTAAGGTCGGGTAATGATAGTGCTGTCCAAACACTTAAAGGCATCAGATTGATACTGGCCCCGAGATCAGCTAGGGCAGTAAATTCTTCGGTTTTGTTAAAAATGCAAGGCAACACAAAACGACCGGGATCTCCAAGTTTTTCCGGAAGTTCTTTAAGAATAACTGCAGAACAGTTTTCATTTAAGCGTGTGTTGGCGAGCTCAATCAGCTTCTCCTTCTTGTTAAGTAATTCCTTGAATGCTTTGACAAATTTCGGCATGTGGACAAGTGCTTCAACAAGGCTAATGTTGAAATTCATTTGAGAGATCATCTTCAAATAATTCGACACTTGAGTGTCTTCCTTAGTGTGCAAGTTAGGCTTGTCCAAGCGAGAAGGATATGGGATGTTGGGTTTATAGGTGGAAGGTGTAGGTGTAGCAGGTAAAGGTTGAAATGTCGAAGGTGGGGTTGGTGGAGGATTCTTGGTGGGCACTTCATCACGCCGAGGCAGAGACGGTAATGGTGTACTAATACTAGGTGTGGGAGCAGTAGGGATAAATGGTGGTGGAGGAGGTGTAGATGATGGGGGTGGGATAGGTGGTCGTACTAAAGTAACTCCACTACGGGTAGTAATAGCACTCACATTCGCTCGCGGATTGGTGACGGTGTTTGAAGGTAGAGAACTCGAAGTAGAGGGTTGAGTAGTGGGCAAGAAACTAGCCAGCATATTCTTCAAATCATTCGTTTGATTGCTGAAGGAGGATTGAATATTATCTCGAAGCTCGGATCTAATGTCATTCCCTTGCTTGGTGATATCCCCTTTCAAATTGATAATTTGGCTCTGTAGATTCTTGATTTGCTCTCCTTGGGTTCTCATTATGGCTTCAACATCTTGATTGATGGGTGGGGCTTGTTGAGCGGGTGGGTGATAAGGGTTAGAAGCTCTAGGTGGGATTTGGTTGCTTCTAGTGTAGTTGTTGGGGTTGTGGTTTTGAGGAGAAAAACCGGGTGAAAGATAGTTGTTTGACCGGTAACTCAGCAAATTTCGTTCCCCTTGAGGTCGGGCTTGGTAATTTTTCGGTGAATAATTACCATAAGCTGCATACACGTTTTCCGAATTTCCTTGAGTAGAAGGACAATCAGTGTATGAGTGTGGACCGCCGCATGTCTCACAAGGATTTGCTACCGCTTTAACTTTTTGTTGGTTTGTAGCGAGAAGCAAGATATTTTTGTTCATTTCGGCCATCATGCGGGTGAATTCGGTCATATCAGGGTTTGCTGAAGTAGAAGAAACATTGACTCTCGGATTGTTCCTTGAAGAAGCGGAGGAACCCCAATTTTTGTGGTGAGTAGTCATGTTCTCAATAAGCTCTCTACACTCCTCGGGTCTCCTTTTCATAAATGTGCCACCGACGGCTGCATTAATCATCACGATCACAAAAAGTCAAACCGTTGTAGAAAGTATCAATTAAGGTCACAGAGAGCATGTTGTGGTTTGGACAACGATCGATCAAAACATTATATCTTTCCAAAGCATCAAAAAGAGATTCATCGGGTTCTTGCATGAAACCGCTTATTTGATTGCGAAGGCTCGTGACCATGGATGGTGGAAAGTAGCGCGACAAAAAGCGTTGAGTCATGTCATCCTAAGTATGAATGGAATTCTTCGTGAGACGATCAAACCATTTCTCGGCGTGGTGTGATAAAGTATGTGAGAAGAGTTGAAGGCGAAGAACATCCATTGTGGCACCGGGCAACTTCATGCTTTGAGTAATAGTAATGAATTTGTCGAGGTGTTTGTTTGCATCATCATCAGGCATTCCTCGAAATGGATTAGTTTGCACCTGTTGGATCATATGATGCTTCAATGAAAACTCCAGAGCCGTGATTTGCATCGGCGCAATCGGTCCTCCTCGTCCAAACATGGTAGGTTGACAAAACTCCTCCATGGTCCGAAGATCGGGCTGTGGAAGAACATTGTTGTTGTTATTGTTGAGGTGCGGTGGATTATTGTTGTTGTTCACACCTGCCATACCAAAATCTTCTCGAGTCTCGGGCTCTTGATAAGTAGAAGATCTAGTACGCATACACCTGCGAAAGCAAAAGAAAACAATACCAAACACAAAGAGAATATATATACACACTATAAAAAAATATAATCTTTTTGGATTTTTGAAATTTTTTGATTTTTATGGATTTTTAACAATTTTTAATTTTTTTGGATTTTTGAAGGTTTTTAAGCAAGAAAATAACGCTCACGAATGAACGGATCCCAAAAAGCAACGCGTCTCTCACAGAAAACCGTTAATCTTTACGAAAAGAGCCGGCAGCGGCGCCATTTGATAACAAGAGATTTTGTATGTAAAAATTTATCGTCACAGTCTCTTCGAATTGTGGTTAACTATGCGACTCAGTCGTTCTTTGGTGAAACAAATAGTTGTGTCGTTGTAGTAATTAAAAAGTGCAAAACTTTAAAGTAAAGAGCATGAAAATTAAATCTAACTCTAATTTAAAATAAATGGCAAGAAATTAAAACGTGACGAGAATTAAAAGGCACTAAAAGTAAATAACGTAAACTTAAATCTATCTAAGGCAAACTTAAAACGTAACTAAAACTTAAACTAAGGCAAGGCTAAAATAAATCTAAGGCAAGTAATCTTAAAGTGCGACTAAGGAAAAAGGCGGGAAAAATAAAGCTTGAAAATTAAAGAATTAAAAACAGAAACTAAAAAGAACCTGAAAACAGCTCATTCGGGATAATCCTTCGTTCGGAATAAATCACTCGTTCGGAATGTCACCTTCGTCCGGAATAATTTCTTCTTCACTCGGAATAATTACCAAAGACCTTTGATCCGGAATAAAATGCTCACTCGGAACAATGGTTCACCCGGAATATGTCACTTATCCGGAATATTCCCTATTCCGAATGAACACCTTGGTTCGGAACAATCTTGTTGACCCGGATTAAAATCTTGATTTGGAATATGTTCCGAATAAACTCCTTCACTTGGAATGTTTCGGATGAACTCGCTGATCCGGAATAAAAATCTTGATTCGGAATATATTCCGAATGAACTCAAAAACCTTGATTCGGAAAATGTTCCAAATGAACAAACCCTTGATCCAGAAGAAATTGATTCGGAATATATCACAACAAAACCTTTATTCGGAATGTCCCGAATGAACAACTGATTCGGAATGATTAGCTTGATCCGGAATAATAAATTATTCCGAATAAACACCACTGATTCGGAATGTTTTGCTTTGTTCGAAACAATCACAAGATCACCTTTGATTCGGAATGAACTTGTTGATCCGGAATGTGCCTGGGAAACAGATGAACAGCGAAGAACAAGGGGAAAAAGAATAACACGAATCTAAACAAAAACTAATCAAATCAACCAAAAGATTAAGCAAGACTAACAACAAATGATCAAATAATGATAATCTAACAATCCAAATAAATCAAACTAACAATACTAACCACAATAATCAAAACCCACTTAATTAAATCAAATAAAACTCAATAACATAAACATGAATAATAAAGCATGAAGATTAAGATCAAACAAGAAAGGTAGATAGGAGATTAACAAGAAAAAGTAAAGATTGACAAGAATTAAAAAGAAACTTACTTGAAATTAAAGGTATTTAAGGTGCAAGACAATGTATTTAATTTGACATGTATTTAAAGAACAAGTAATTAAAAGGTGGAAGACTTATTGTCACACTTAGCCAACAAGAACAAATGAAGGAAAATCTAATCTATTTATAGGAGGATTAGGGAGGTGCTTAGGAAGCTTCCTCCCCTCTTTCTTCTTTCTTTAATTGCATCATTAAGTCCTTAATCTTCTTAATCTTTTGACTTTAATGACTTTGTCTCGGGATTTCTTCAAACTCGTCTTGTAATTCTTCAATAAATTAGACTTGTGTTCTTCGGCTTTTAGTAAACTTTCGTCTTTTGACTTTTTCTTCGATAAATCTTCAGAATTGGTCTTGGACTTCCGTTCTTTTTGCACTCTTGATTTCTTGACTTCGTCTTTCGTCTTTTTCTTCGATAAAAGCCCATGAATGCCCGTGTTTTCTCCACTTTTCACCTTTTCGTCCTAAATCACAACAAAAACATAAACCACGCATAATTCCGACATAAATGACATAAAATACACGTTTTGGCTCGGTTATTATTGTAATTAAGTGGTAAAAAGGATGGGTGTTTACACACCTATCACCCTGCTTATAGCCGTTGGGCCTGCTTGCTAACTTTTTGGTTAGGGAATATATTATTAATTTCAAAAGATATTTAAGGCGCTTTCTTCACTGATTGGTAACCTTTTTATTATTATTTCAAATAAGTTACTTTCTTAACAAGATTTATTTCTGATCTTTTTGCAAATTGATAATTTGGTCCAATCACAGTCCTTCAATTCGCCTATATAAACTCAATTCCTTTAACCAGCATGCCTAACTCACCCTGTCGATCATATCCCACTACTTTTTCCAAAATATAAACCTTTAAATTCTTCAAATGTCTTCCATGACTCTCAAAATCGCTCCTAACCATAACCAAATTGCTATTTTATCTAAGGAGCCCGCTGAATTCACTGATGCTGTTGCTTACCTCAAATCTAGCTATTTCAGGTTAGCTCTTGTGCTCAGTCCTAGGATATACACCTCACACATCCAATAGTTTTGGTCTAATACCACGACTGAAACAGTGGATGGAGAGGTAACTGATGAGACTGCTTTTATTCATAGTCTCATCGTCCAAAATGGGCTTAAAATGCATAAAATATCATAAAATGTGCCAAATATATGCTTGTGGTTGTTCAATGTGTATTTTAGGTACGAATATGAGAAAATGGAAAAAGATCACAAGAAACAAGCAAAAATGAACACGGGAAACGAAGTCGTACAATGAACCGGGCCCTAGAGTTGATTTTCCAAGAATAACCCTTGAAGAATTGAAGATTGTACAAGAAGGGTCCTCCAATATTGAAGAATTGACACTTTAAACCCTTGTATATTCATAATTACAAGTTTGGTCCTTAAAGTTTGTCAAATTTATAAAAAGGACCCTCAACTTTAAAGAACTGGCAAGAATAGTCCCTCAATTATAAAGACTTATCACTTTTAGTCCTCCACAAAGTCAACAATACAAGTCAAGAGCTTGAAGATTAAAGACATTACAAGATTGGTCCTTCAAATATCATCAAATGGCAAAACTAGTCCTTGAAATCCCTTTGTAAAACTTTTTGTGGCAAAAGTGTGAAAAACAAAAGTTCATTAACAAAGGAAATCTGAATTTGCCTTATTAAAACTAAAATGAAAGAAAGAAGAAAGAAGGAGGGGTTAAACTGGGCAGACAATATTCTTACCTAGACCAACCACACCATGATACGTGCCCCACTACCTCATTTCAGCCAATCACAAGCCTCCCTTGTTCCATGTCACCATCGCACTCAGCCTTTTTAAACTAATTAAAATGATTAGTTTAAAAACGTGCTAAACACCTTATTTAAACATTAAAACGGATCAAACCCATTGTTCTTCATGTTCTTAACAAAATTGGGGATTTCATAATTACTTGGAATTAAACCCTAAAGCCTTCCAGATTTATGATTAACCTATCACAAATCATAACCTAAACCTTAAACTTGCCACCTCACCACTCACAAGCTCACATGATACACCCCATGCACACGTTTTTGGGGAAAATGCCAAAACCATGCAGAGAATCAACAAACCATATTGAAGCTTACATTTTAAGCTTCCTTTGAGCCTTTGAATCAAATTCCACCAGCTATCAACTTCACAAGACGCCAAGATTCCATCACATGTACTCAAGAATTTCAAACTTCAAATGGGAATTTCTGGAAGTTCAAAGCTTAGAGTTTCTAGTTTTTAGCTTATGAGGACCATGTACACCCTCTATATAAAGGGTATAGGGTCATACATTACAATGGGCTCTTAGTTTTTCTTTGGTCAACATTATGTGAATCCTTGTTTCAAGATTAATGAAAAAGTGTTTGAATTTTTTGACGAAATCCAAGTGCCACTCTTATTCTATTGTTGTTATTGTTACATGTTTGTGATTTTGAAGTTTCAAAACCTGTTTTTAAAGATTGTGCAAGAAATTGCAAGTTTTTCCAAAATCTGATATTTTTCTAAGTCTTTGTTCAAACCCTTGGAATTTTTGGGTCAAAGGTTCATCACATCACCCTGATAAGGAGCTTATCAAGGTGAGGTCAGATATTGGCTTGGGGATAATCAAGGAGTAGGGTGCAAAGCTTGAATTAATCAGCTTTATTTTTCATTTTTCTGTTTTATATATTGCTTGTTCTAACCTTGTTGTTCTTAGCAGCTTGTTGGAAGCTTGTACCTTGTTAAGCTAGGCACATAAGCTCAAAAATTCGTGAGTGTGGATGTACATTCATGAGGTTTGAGCTCTCTTACCAAAAATCTGTTAAAAAAGTGATTTTTATTGATTTTGTGATCTACTGTTGTATGTGTTGTTCTTGGTGCCTGAATCTTGTTGATTATGCATGATAATGATGTGATGATGCTTGTTTAAGTTTGGTATAACCTGTTACACACATTTACTTTGTTAAATCTTGGATTAAAAAGTTTAAGGGGTGTTTGGGTTTACTTGTTTATGCTTTGAATGCTAGTTTGAGTAGGTGCTAAGTGTTGGTTTGAGTTTGTATCTGATATACAAGTGTTTGAGTTCTGATATTTGCAAGTTTTGCTCTTTGAAACACCAAATCTGCTATTATGCTATATCTTGCTTGATTTTGCAAATTTTGACCTAAAATCTTCGTAAGACATAGAGTGTATGCATGTTTAGGATTAACAAGTGCTTAAATCAAGTTTGTGTAACCTGTTTTAGAGATTTGAAGGTTTGAAATTAGATATGTGGTTAAATATATCAGCAACCTCACTTTGTGTTCTTCATTTGTTCATCAGTAATTTTCATAGCTTGAATCTTTGTCTAAACCTTAAACCAGTGTATGAAACAAGTTTGTTTATGTTCATTTGAAATTATTATAGCTTGTGTATGCATTTGGTGAACTTTGGTTGGCTTATTCTTGCTTAATCTGCTTATTTTGGTAAAAACTGCTTATGTTCATGTCTGGGCAATATTTGATGCTTAATTGATTATACTGTACTAATTGGCTGGTTGGATTCGTGATTTCTTTGTTGTTATTGACTCCTTATAACCCACTGGTTATAAGGGTGCCTTTGTGTGTTTTGATTCCAACAAAAATCCATATAAGATAAAAAGTCAAGATAGTCAAGTAGTGGAAACTTTTCCCACTGCTGGACACCCAAAACTAGCCACCTGCTAGTGTTAATTTTCAATCAGCTTATCCATAAGCTATAATAGCTTATCCATACCTGCAATAACTTTGATTTTGTGATCAATCTTCATCATTTGACCCATTTGACTATTCTAAAGCCGCACAATGAAACGGACCCAAGTGTTGATTTTCCAAGAATAACCTTTGAAGATTTGAAGATTGTACATGAAGGGTCCTCCAATATTGAAGAATTGACACTTTAAACCCTTGTATATTCATAATTACATGATTGGTCCTTAAAGTTTGTCAAATTTACAAAAAGGACCCTCCACTTTGAAGAATTGGCAAGAATGGTCCCTAAAAAATGAAGACTTGTCATTGTTAGTCCTCCAAGAAGTCAATTATACAAGTCAAGACCATAAAGTTTGAAGAAAATACCAAAACAGCCCTTCAAGTATCAAGAAATGGCAAGAAATACCCCTAAAAATACATTGCAAAACTTTTTGGGGAAAAAGTGTCAAAACTAAAACTTGGATAACAAAGGAAATTCAGTTTTACTTGTTTAAACTTGAAATGAAAGGAATGAAAGAAATAAGGGACCAAAGCTGGCAGACACAAATACTTACATAGACCAACCATTGCATAACACGTGTCCCACTACCTCCTCTCCTCCAATCACAATCCACCTAGCCTCCATGTCACACATCCACTCACACCGGTTTTAACTTAATAATAATTAAGTTAAACTTGGCGCCTAAACACCTATTTAAATCCCAAACAAGATCAAATCCCATGTTCTTCATGTTCTTAACAAAAATTGGGCATTCCTTAATTATTATGAATTAAGTGTTAATCTCTTCCAGATTAATGATTAAGGACCTAATTAACAAAACCCAACCTTAAAACCCTCCACCTCATCACTCCTTTTGTCACATGCTACCTCCCCTGCCGCACGAACTCACATGAAGACAAGACCAGCCAAAGAATTAACGTGCCATGATCATGATTCATTCCTACGCACTATTTGAACGTCCAAGATCATATAACAACAAGAATGGTCACATGTATCAAGCTCCCAAGTCAAAATAAGTCAACACAAGTTCAAACCTTCAATGGAAATTTTTGGACTTCACCAACTAGGGTTTATGCTTTTTATCAGTCTCTTAGCTCACATGTAGCCTATATAAAGGCATTAGGACTTTACATTACAACTTATTCTTGGTTTTCTTTGGTCAAAAATCTGTAAAGCCTTTGTTTCTAGTGAATGAAAAAAGTGTTTGATTTTGTGACGAATTCCAAGTTCCAACCTTTACTTTCTGTTGTTATTGATATATGCTTGCGAGTTCGAAGTTTGAAAGATTGGTTTTAAAGATTGTGCAAGTTTTCCAAAAACCTGATTTTTTCTAAGTCCTTGTTCAAACACTTGAACTTTTTGGGCTATAAGTTGATCATATCACCCTGATAAAGAGTTTATCAAGGTGTTGTGAGGCTTGTGCTTTGGGAAGCATCAAGGGGTGGGGAATCAAGCTTGAAAAGATCTTGGTCATTTTCATTTTCTATTTTATATAATCTGTTGTGTTCTAATCTTGTTGTTCTTAGCAGCTTGTTGGAAGCTTGTGGTTGTTAAGCTACCACATAAGCTCTAACATACGTGAGTGAGGATGTACATTCATGAGGTTTGTCTTATTTCCTTGAAAATATGATAAAAAAGGTGTTCTAAGTGATTTTGTGATTTTGCTGGTGTATGTGTGTTTTTATGCCTGCAAATTGGTTCTTAGTTCATCTGTTGGATGTTATAATGCTTATTTGGGCTTAAATCAATCTTGACAATACTTTTACTTTGTTAAAATTGGTTTTAAAAAGTGAAAAGGGTGTTTGGGATTGACTGTTGTTTCAAATCTGCATGCGTTTGAGTAGGTTCGTGTATTGTTTGAGTGTGTATCTGTTATTAAGGTGCTTGTGTTCTGATATCTGCATATCTTGTGCTTTGAATCACCTAATCAAACAATTGGCTATAAAATCTTGAAAACTTGCTGTTTTGCTTTGAAATCTTGTGCACACCTAGTTTTCATGTTAACCTAGGGATAACAAGTGTTAATTCATAGTATTTGCAACCTGAGTGATAGATCTAAGGCCTTGAATTTGGATTTGGTGTCAAGTAGATCAGCTAAAATTGTTCTTGTGTTCATCTTTGTTCATCAGTAACTATTTGTGCTTAGATCTTGTTCATAAGTTGAAATCTTTGTATGAAATGAGTTAATATGTGTTTCATTGAGTTGTATTGAGCTTGTGTGTGCATGTGGTGGTTTGTGGTTGGCTTACACTAGCTTAAAAGTAGCTTTTAACCACCAGATCTGCTTATTACATGTCTGGGCCATATCTGTTGACTAATTGATTTAACTGTATCATTTGGCTGAGTGTAATTGTGTTTTCTTGCTTGATTGTGACTCCTTATAACCTACTGGTTGTAAGGGTGCCTTGATTGTCCAACAAAACCAAGTAAAAGTCTTTAAAAATCAAAGTCAAGAAGTCAAAGCAGTGGGAACTCCTTTCCCCTGCTACTAGCCAATGCTAGTTATAATTGGTCAACAACTTATTTCTTGTTCATTCTAGCTTATTCCAATGTGCAACAACTTATTTTTTGTAATATGTCTTATTATTTTGAGCTTATAAGTCAGTCTGGGAGTTTACAACTTTTGGTTTTAGGTTTTGACTAGAAAACGACTATTTTGTCTTTTCAAAATCAGCATATTGCTTGTTTCAGCTTATTGAGTGTGCTTATTGGAAAAATTTTTGTTGATTAAGCTTATTAAGTGATTTAAAACCTTTTGCAAGTTGAATCAGCTCTTGAGGTGGCCTAGAACTCGAAAACAACTATTTTGTCGTTTTATGTAGAGAGCTTTTGCTTATTTCAGTCTCATTTCTTGGGCTTAATCAAAAATTCTTTTTACAGACAGCTTAATTAGGTCAAGAGAAGGTTGTGTGTCAAATTTCAGCTTATGGCATCAACTTATAGCTTAATGGGCCAAAAAGCCCATTAAGAATAAGCTGTTTGAAATAAGCTGTGATAAGCTCACTTTCAGCTTTTGGGCCTTTGAAATTTTGTGTTTAAAATTGAATTTTAAGCTTAACTGGAAGTTTTGGGCCCATTTGGACAACATTTTTCTTATTGGGTCATAAAAAGCCCATTAAGGGGTCTGTTTGGACTTTTGGTCCATTTGAAGGCCCAATAGGGGTATTTTTGGTAATTCAAGTTCATTTACTATTTAATTAGGTTTAAATAAACTAGTTTGCAACTTTTTAGAATTTTTTATAAATTTTGGATTTTTAATATTATTTTATTATTAAAAGTTAAATTCTAGATTTTTGCATGTTTTTCATTTTTCCTAGTTCAAATACATTAAGTTAGGAATTTTAAAATTTTTAGATTAATTTTCTTGTCATTAGATTAATTTTTAGAATAATTTTAAATTTTTAGAGTTTTTAATCATTTTTAAATAGTTTTAATTAATTTTAAAATTTTCAAAAATAGTTTTTAATTTAGTTAAGTCATTTTAGAGGTTTACAAGTTAAAAAATCTCATTTTGGACTTTTTATTAATTAAATTGATTTTTTGGGCTTTAATTAGCATTAAAAAAATAATATTTAATTAAATAAAAGGTTTGAGTGATTTTTGATTTTTTGTAAACTCTAATTACATTTTTTTTTATTTATTGCAATTTTCTAGGAATTTTTAGGGTAACTTTTTAATTTTGACATATTCTACGGTTTTACGTGCACGACTTTTCGTCTTAGTTTAATTCATAATCGTAACCGTCATCCTTTCTCTTTTTCTTTTCTCATAAATTATAATCACAAACACTTAATCAATTCTTAATACAATACACAAGCCTCCTTGAGAACGATCCCCACTTTTGGGTCATTTACATGTGGTTTTCCTAAACTACTTGTTAATACTTACCCTAATTACACTCTTTTTCCTAAAAGACTTATTTTACATACATCATTTTGGCGCCGCTTCCGGGGAGGCGTGTGGTGTTTTGATTTGAACAATTGTTTTTTTATACTATCCATAATATCTATTTGTATTAGTAGCACTCTACTAATACGTATTATCGGTTTTTGTTTTTTGTGTGAATATTACTATATTGTATACGTAGAACAATAAATTCACAAGTACTCCAAAAGTGTGAAAACACAACCTTGATTGGGAGGTCATTACTCAATCATTGTATTCGAATCTCAAACAAGAAGAAAAAAAAGGAAAAATAGATAATTACTTTCGTGAAGCTTAATTTTGACAAACACAAACTATAAGGTGGGTATCAGGATGGTATTATAAAATATACCCTAAGAAAAAGGGCTCTTAAGCGCTTCGCGCTGCCTCGTTTCCCCGCTTGCTTGTGCGTGTTTAGATAAAAAGGGCTAATCGAGGGTTTGCCAACCAAAGTATTATCTAAGTATCATATATATTTTCTTGGTTTCAATTGATTAAACCCTCTTGAACGTTTTGGTGTTCCACCAACGTTCTAAAGTCATCGAAGGCGTTCACTTCACGTGATCGTTTTTATTCCTTCAGGCTCCTTTAATCAAGAGATTTGATTTGAGGAGAGATTTGTAGATTTTTGTCTACTTAATACATCACAAAATTCAAAAAAAAAGTAAAAACAATCGAAAATCACAAAAAAATGAAAAAGTTAAATACACCAAAAAGAATCTTCTTTTCTCATCCCCACGTTGTACGTGACGTTTATGCAAACTCGAAATCAAGCAAGACGTGCACGTAAACGTCGTAATCGAAAGGAAAACACACCAACACCTTCTAGTGAAGAGACTCCAAGTGAGTAACCCATTGTGGAACAAGAAGCTATCATGGCTAATCGTACTATGATGGAGTTGCTTCAAGCACCCACCGAGGGTTTTGGAGAGGCCATTGTGATTCCCGCCATCCTTGCGGAGAACTTCGAGATCAAGAAGGGTTTAATGTCTATGCTTCAAGCCAACAAGTTTCGCGGACACGAAAAAGACAACCCACATTATCACATTAGGCAATTCAATCGTCTCATCGCGACTAGCAAGTTTAAGGATGTACCCCATAATCGGTGTATTTTGCATTCACCTCATAGCATGTTAATTTAGCATATTTATATATTTATTTTCTGTTATACATGTACTTTTAATGTGTTTTGTGATTATGTAGGTTATGAGCGAAGTGGAATAAAAATGGACGCTTTATTAATTTTTTGAAGAAAAGACACTGTGAGCGCCGATAAATGAAGAAGAAATATTGAAGAAAAAGATTTGAGCGCGTCGCAATATTTTCGGTCATTTTTTATTTGTCCATGCTTCGTTTGAGCAATTATTGGCATTGGGTTATTTTTTATTGGGTCAAAGTTATTATATGCCAAATGAGTAAAAAGAAAAAAAAATGAATAATAATTTTTTTGCCCAATTGACGCATGTACTAACCGACCCAAAACCTATATATATTGAAAAAAAGGGTTGAAGAAAAGGGAGCACAATAGGGTCATTAATAAAAAAAGGCGGATATACATCATTGGTGGGAAGAAAAAGGAAGACGTCAACAAGGGATATTGGTATTTACAATTCACAATTGGTACGGTGAAGATTTTTTGCTGTGATTGAAGATAGAAAAAAATCAATTTGGCTTTTGGGCCATATCCAGCCAAGAGTAAATAAAAAAAGAGATTTGGCTAGTGGATTGTGTTCGGAATAGAAAAGAAAAAAAGATGAAGCGTGCACAGTGGGTCGGGTACACCGCAATGTGCGGCTAATTTTGTTGTAATTCTTTCCGGTAACTTTATTTATGGTTTGATCATTAATTTTGGGTTATCATATTTTTATTACATTGATTTATAATTTATTTATAAATTATTTTTATTGATTTAATATTATGTTTAATTATTTGTGCGAGACAATTTATTGTTAGTTAACGATTCATACTTATTTTATTTAGTTAAAAAAAGATGGTCGTATAATAAACATAAATTGTACCTAAATAAATTATGAAAACATAATTATTGGTTGGATTAATATAAGATTTATTATCGCGAGTTATTGATAAACATAATAAATGCCAACATTAATTCATTCATATTAAGTCGAAAAAATCATTGTAAACGAACTAAAAAGTTTCGATAATCCATATGTGTGATCAACCATAAATATTAGGAGCTGGAAGGGATTGCATTTTTCTTTTAATTGTTTACATCCTTATTATATTTTTCTAGCTTTATTATTAGTTTAACAATTATTTTAATTTTTAATCAGTATTTTTATTCTCAAGAGTATTTTAGTCGTTAGACTTCAAAACCAAAACTTTTATTGATCAGTGATCACCCCAAAACTTAAACTAAAACCACATATTCCTGGTGGATCGATACTCACTTACCCTATCTAGTATAAGGTAATTAGGTTATTTTTGACCGGCACTTCGATGTCGATCAAAAATTTGGCGCCGCTTTCGGGGATCTGTGAGCTTTTCGTTTAAGTTTTTGTTAATATTTTTTTTAATAAATAAAAAATACAAAAAGATTTTTATTTTTCTTTTTTGTTTGTTTGTTTTGTTTGTTTTGTTTTATTTCTTGTGAGTGTGCAGGTTAGTGTATGCGCACACGTAGATCGGGACGAACATCACCGTTATCTTACGATCCTGAGGTTGAGAAAAGTGCAAGGTTAACAAGGAAGACGTTTCGACAGTTTTCTACTAATCTTGATTTTTCAGGTTTAGCAGAGCTTTTCGCTGAAATGCCAGGTGACGAAGATGTTGGCGGAGATGCTAGCTGAAGTAGTAGCGGAGAAGAATCCCCACCACGGGGTGTTGATTTTATTACAGGCCGGGAATCTTCAAGGATCCCTCGCCTATCGTTTATCCGGATCCGGTTAAAGGGGTTACAAGTAACTTCAAGATCCAGCCGAACCTCATAGTAATTTTGCCAGTGTTTAGTGGTCGTGAGGAGCCATACGCACATCTGCGAGAATTCTTCTCAATTGCTGACACACATCAGGTTAATAACATTACCAAGGATGAGGTAAGACTTCTCCTTTTTCCTTTTTCTCTTAAAGATCAAGCTAAGGACTGTTTCTCATCTCTTGAGCCAGGTAGTATAAACTCATGGTCTGAAATGCAATCTGCTTTTCTTGAGGAATTTTATTCTATAAGTAAAACTGTTGCCATTAGGAATAAGATTAAATCCTTTCGTCAAATCCCAGGTGAGCAGTTTCATGAAGCATTTAGTAGACTTAAGGAGTTATTATGAACTTTCCCTCATCACGATGTTCCAAAATGGGAGCTTGTCAAAGTCGTCTATGATGGGTTGGATTATAACAACCAACAATTTGTCATGGTCACTAGTGGGGGTATGTTTTTCTCGCGACCTATGGAGGAAGAATGGGAGTTTTTTGAAAAACTAAGCAAAGGTTCCAAGACCCAAGCTTCAGTGGATCGAAACAACCACCCATATTTCGCCAATTCTGTGTCTAACCAACGTGGCACAAATTCCGAAATTATCGAGTTAAGTAAGAAAGTTGATCTTTTGTTAAAAAATCTAGGAAAAGATGTTCCAAATGTGTCTAATGTGTCGCATAGTGGGTGTTAAATGTGTGGTGATCCAAGCCACTCAGTCGATAATTGTCAAAGTTGGGGGGCGCCACGGAATGAGGAGGTGAATGGAATCTATGGAGGTCGTCCATGAAATGACCCATTCTCCGAAAGTTACAATCCTGGATGGCGCAATCACCCCAACTTTCGTTGGAAAGATGAAGAAAATCGCCCTAATAATGCTCAACAAAAACACTATGGTTACAAACCAAGGTATGATGGTGGCGATTCATCTAACTTCCAACAAAATTCTTACGATCATAGGCCACAACAGCAATATCCAAATCAGGGCCAAGGGCAAGATGATAACCGTCTCTTGAACCTTGACCGAAAGTTTGATAGGCTTATGGATTCATTGTTTACCAACAATCAGGAGATTAATAGAAAATTCGAGGTCTCTAATCAAAGACACGAGACCACTACCAAATCTATTGCAGCTCTTGAGAGACAAGTTGGTCAATTGGTGGATCAATTAAGCAAAAGAGTATGAGGGAAGGCTACCGAGCTACCCCACCATGAATCCCGCACACAAGAAAAATGGAAATGAGCACGTGAATATGGTGACATCTCTTAGAAATGGAAAAATCTACAACAATGACAAGGGAATTCCAAATTCTCCTGATGTCGAGGATTTCGTCACTGATGACGAAATTATTGTTGAAGGTAAAAATTCTGATAATGTTATGTCCGGTTCTGAGTTGGTGAATGATTTGTTAAATAATTTTCCTAAACCAACAACACCGAATCCTAAAGCTACTGAATCTCCCGAAGTTGAGGAGGGTGGTGTGTCTAGCACACCTTACCCTACGGCTTTGGAGAAATCGACATCTGCAAGGTTAGCTAAAAAGGGTCCTCATGTTGAGGATATGTGGGAGACTTTCAAGCAAGTTAAAATCAATCTTCCCCTTATTGATGCTATCAAGCAAATTCCTGCTTATGACAAGTTTTTAAAGGACTTGTGTACCTAGAAGAGGAAGCTGAAGCCGTCGTTACCTAAAAAGATTGACCTAACTGAGCATGTTAGTGCAGTCTTATCTAGCTCTCTTCCTCCTAAATTCAAAGATCCTAGAGCACCGTTGATTTCAGTTGTGGTCGGAAATTGATGACGTATAGTCCCCAACCGGGTCATGAACCCGACCCACGGGTACTACCCGTATCCGGCCCATCACGGATGGGTGGGAGTAATGTCATTTGAGCTTACGGGCTTGGATGAACAGTAACCGCGCACATGTGTGCGGCCCACGGCCCGGCATGACTGGTGCAGGGTTAGACAGAATCATATTCTATCTCTGAATATGATTCACTCCAAAGAAGAGGATATTCACTCACCATAATTAGAAGATAACAATCAATTTAATTCTGGTGCTTATCTCTTCCTTGGGGCCGAAGTATCAGTGACAACCCATTAGGGTTTCACTGCCTATAAAAGGAACCCTCAAAGGTTCCACAAAGGTATTACGTTCTAAACACTCAACTCACATAAAACCCTAACCGATTACTTACTCTCACGTCGGAGTCTAATCGTGGGAAACATTCCCACGGTAAGCCTAACGTGTGTTGTTTAGTGTGCAGGATCCCAACCAAACAGTTCACTTGGTGCAGGAGCCGGAGCCCAACCCACCCGAATTAAGTGTAATTCGGGTCTAACAAGGATCACCCAACTTTTGCATCAACAAGTTGGCGCCATCCGTGGGACCCATTACACTAAGCTAGAGCAAAACCTCATCTTGAATTTCCAATGACGAAGGGGCATCCGCAAGCTAATCCCAGGAACACAAATCCTGGAAATCGGAAGTCCCAAGGGGAAGGGATACTCATCCCCAATCAATCTCCTAGCCGCCCTGCGGGCGGACCTGGTAACCGTGGTGGTTTTCAGCCCTTGGGGGTGACGAGCACGATCTCCATAACACCCCCACCTACTTCAACCCTGGATAACCCTGATCCAGGGAGTGCACCCAATCCTCCTAACAAGGAGCCGCGCAGGCCATCGATTGAGGAGGAAGTAGAACTCCAACCACTCAGCGAGGAGGATCTCACTCGAGTTCTCACGCAGAACTTTGATAGGATCGTCCCGGGGATTGCATCAAGGTTGAATCTAGGGAGGAACCTCCAATCTAGACTCAACTTTGGCAATACTGGACCAATCACCTCTTCCCAAAATCAGAGGAAAAGGAAAACCCGGCCTTAGGAGCAGAGCATCTTTGAGGAAACCTCTCAACCTAGGAATGTGTTCGAGCGCATAGGAGATCGCCTCATACAGGAACTAACGCAGTCTCGAGAAGGGGGAGAGAAGTCCGACGGTTCACCTGAGCGACCAGATCGAGAGCTGACCAGAGCCGCTCGCCGCACAAGTGTGTGGGATAGGATGGACACTGGGAAAAAGGCTCATGGCTCGTCTCAAAAAAGTGGTCTTCACCCAAGGGATGGGGCACCACCACCGTCTCCAGATCCATCAGGAGAGGACTCGGATGACCATCCGCCCAAGCGTCGCCGACCTAGGCGTACTCCTCCACCACCACCAAACAATGATGAGTATTATGGTGGCCCTTATTATCGAGATGCAGAAGCGGAGGATCTTTCCCGCCCGTGGTGTGACCCATGGGATGACCCTAGGCTCACCCGACCATGGGCGGATCCCAGGGAAGACCCATTCACTCTCCGTATACGGAACTACTCTGAGGACACCAAACGCCGCATGACGGCGTGTGTCAAGACCTATGATGGAACAGGTGATCCGGATGATCACCTAAAAATATTTGATACGCAGGCTAAAATTGAGCGATGGCCCATGCCTATATGGTGCCAAATGTTCAATTCGACTTTGATCGGCAATGCCCGTGACTGGTTTGAGGGACTCCCTCCACGAAGCATCGATAGCTTCACGGAACTACGCACTGCGTTCAAGAATAATTATACTCAGCGGAAGAAGTATAATAGGGATCCAGTCTCATTGGAAACTGTCAAGCAACGACCAGGGGAGTCTACGGAAGCCTTCACTGAATGCTTCAACAACGAGTGCACACGCACAAAGACAATGTCGGAACTCCTGAAAATTTCTGACTACATGCACGCTATAACAGACAGGGAATTGATCAGGCGTCTCAATGACAAGCGTCCAGAGAAATATGATGACCTCATGGAAAGGGTCAGAAATTTCATAGAGGGAGAAACAGCTGTTGCCGCGGCTTACCCTTCCAAAGGTAACGGCTACCGGTCAAACGACCAGTCCCGGAGACGGTCGGGCGGTCAAAGCAATCAGAACAATAGCAAGGGCTCAGACTATAAGAGCCAAAACAAGGGAGGACAGCCAGACGATAAGTTTACCCCCCTAAAGATGTCCTACAGGGAGATCTTGCTGACGGAAGGGGCAAATTTTCCGAAGCCTCCCCCAATGACAACTCCACCGGACCGTCGGCAAGGAAATCGCTTCTGCGAGTTCCATAATGACAAGGGCCATGGTACGAACGAGTGTATCCAGCTCAAGAAGCACATTGAGTCACTGATCAAATCAGGTAAACTCAAGCATTTGGTTAAGGATTGGAAGGATGGAAAAGAAAACAAGAAGTATGACAAGAAGGATCCCCAAAAGGACAAACCTTCGACCATATACATGATCCAATCCAGACAACGCCGCACTAGGCAGAAAATTGGCCAAAAATTTTCACGCGGCAGGGAAATCTCATTCCCTCCCATCACAGCAAGCGATGTGGTTGATGCGCCTCTCACTATTGAGATAAGCATTGGAACACACAATGTTCGTCGCATGTATGTGGATGGAGGGTCACCGGCAGAAGTACTGTACGAACACTGTTTTGTGCAGTTACGACCAGAAATAAGAAGCCAATTAGTACCGGCCACGGCGCCGCTCACTGGCTTTAGTGGAGACACTATCTGGCCGATAGGGCAACTACGTCTGCTTGTAACCATTGGGAATGAGGAACACTCCACTACGGCGTGGATGAACTTCATGGTGATACGCTCACATTCTCCGTACAATGGGATCATAGGCAGACCAGGTATTCTGGCTATACGGGCGGTACCCTCCACGGCGCACGGAATGATCAAGTTCCCTGTTGAGGGAGCAATCGTCACCATCTACAACACAATCGTACCAGCATCTGAGTGCCATACCGTGACAACACCGGCTCCACCTGTTCCACCCAAGGATGGATCACCACCTCCTAATTGGAAGGTGGCAATCCATCCTGACTACCCGGAATAGGAGATATCCATAGGGGGGCGCTCTCGGATAGCGGTAAAAGGGCCATGTGCTCTCTTTTAAGTGCAAACCTAGATATATTAGCATGGGAGCCAAAGCATATGACGGGCGTGCCACGTGCGATAGCAGAACATAAGCTCCAGATCCGCCAGGGGTACCAACCCATCAAGCAAAAGAAGCGCGGCCAGGCGCCTGAGCGCAGCCGAGTGATATTGGAGGAAGTACGAAAACTAGTGGACGCATGTATCATGCGCGAGGTATACTACCACGAGTGGTTATCCAATCTGGTCATGGTCAAAAAACATGACGGAAGTTGGCGCATGTGTGTGGATTTCACGGATCTGAACAAAGCCTGTCCACAGGATTGTTACCCGTTACCGGAAATTGACTGGAAGGTGGAATCCCTATGTGGATATCCCTTTAAGTGCTTCTTAGATGCATATAAAGGATACCACCATATCCAGATGGCGGAGGAGGATGCAGAAAAAACGGCGTTCCATACGAGTCAGGGCGTATATTGCTATACGAAGATGCCGTTTGGACTAAAGAACGCCGGTGCTACATACCAGCGGCTTGTGGACAAAGCTTTTGAATCACAGATAGGCCGCAACCTGGAAGTTTATGTGGATGACTTAGTCATAAAAAGTCATACGGAGGATGCACTTCTCCGGGATGTCCAAGAGACATTCGACACACTGAGGAGGATTAACATGAAGCTAAATCCAAAGAAATGCACGTTTGGGGCTACGGAGGGAATGTTCCTTGGATATATGATTGATCCAAATGGCATCAAACCTTGCCCAGAGAAAACGGACGCCGTAATACAGCTGCCATCCCCTCAGACACGGAAAGAGGTGCAATCCTTAAATGGGAAGCTGGCCGGGCTAAATAGGTTCCTATCCAAATCCGCAGAGAAGTCATTACCCCTATTTAAGACACTCAAAAAGTGCATTAGGAAGGGAGACTTCCGGTGGACAAAGGAAGCTGAAGAAGCTTTTGGCCAACTCAAGCAGCACCTGGCATCTCTCCCTATGCTAGTAGCTCCCCGGCCAAAGGAGGAACTCATCATGTATCTCTCAGCCACTCATGGTGCAATAAGTGCGGTACTCATGACAGATAGGGAGACGATACAAACTCCGGTCTACTTTATAAGTAGAACATTGCAAGGGCCAGAGCTGAATTACTCCTCTATGGAAAAATTGGTTTTGG
Organism: Glebionis coronaria; assembly: GCA_025667525.1. Lineage (NCBI taxonomy): Eukaryota > Viridiplantae > Streptophyta > Magnoliopsida > Asterales > Asteraceae > Glebionis > Glebionis coronaria. Next base: position 381,030,211 of record CM046880.1, on the reverse strand, counting down.
CACTAGTGTTTGCTACAAAGCGGTTGCACCGATACTTTCAGGCGCACCTAATTGTAGTCATTACGGACCAACCAATAAAGCAAGTCATCTCTAGACCGGATGTGGCAGGGAGGCTACAAAAATGGAGCATCCTATTGGGGGAGCATAATATATCTTATAGGCCAAGGACGGTTGTTAAAGGCTAGATCTTGGCAGATTTCTTGATAGAGAAGCCGGATGAGGAAGGACCAATCATTAAACAAGACGAGACTCCAACAGAACCATGGGTGTTATTTACGGACGGATCTTCGTGTACGGATGGGTCCGGAGCTGGTCTCATCCTCACAAATCCGGAAGGAATGGAGTTTACATACGCCCTCCGTTTTGAGTTCACGGCCACCAACAACGAAGCGGAATATGAAGCATTAATTGCGGGTTTGAAAATCGCCGCTAGAATGGGAGTTCGCAACCTTGAGGCCTACGTGGACTCACGACTTGTCGCGAACCACATTCTAGGTGGATATGTGGCTAAGGAGGACAACATGGTCCGATATTTGGAGAAAGTCAAGTCACTCATCGCGGCTTTCAGCAAGTTTTCCATCAAGCAGGTGCCAAGAGGTGAGAACAAGAAGGCGGACGCTCTTAGCAAGATCGCATCCACAAGCTTCACCCACTTGTCCAAGCAAGTTTTGGTGGAAATACTCAAGGAGAAATCTATAGCAGAAGGGGAGGTCGCTACCATAGTTGAAGAGGATGGACCTACATGGATGACCCCGATTATCAACTATTTGACTAGTGAGACCCTTCCGGACGAGGAAAAAGCAGCACGGCGCATCAGAAGGAAGTCGCAACACTTCGAACTCCGAGAAGGTATTCTTTACAAGCGCTCTTTCTTGCAGCCATGGTTGCGGTGTGTTGGACCACGTCAGGCTACCTATGTAATCAGTGAAATACATGAAGGGTTGTGCGGCATGCACGCAGGTCCACGATCCGTGGTAGCTAGAGCCTTACAGACAGGATATTATTGGCCTACCATGCACAGGGACGCGCGCGACATGATTCGTAAGTGTAGTGATTGCCAAGTACATAGACCAGTGCCGCGGCACCCGTAGCAGGAGCTTACACCTATCACGTCCCCATGGCCATTCTATAAATGGGGAATCGACATTGCAGGACCATTTCCTGTAGCTGCGGGGGAGTTAAGTTCTTGATTGTCGCGATGGACTACTTCACACGATGGATAGAGGCCAAGGCAGTCAAATCCATCACAGGCAAACAAGTTAAAAAGTTTGTTTGGGAGCATATTGTGTGCCGTTTTGTCCTACCAGGGGAAATCATCTCGGACAACGGTAAACAGTTCGCGGATAATCCATTCAAGGACTGGTGTGCATCATTGAATATCAAGCGGCGCTTCGCGTCTGTTAAGCATCCGTAGACAAATGGCCTTGTGGAACGAGCGAATAGAAGCTTGGGAAATGGCATCAAGGCACGTTTGGATGAGCGAAGTGCCAAATGGGTGGATGAGCTGCCACATGTTCTATGGGCACATAGGACTATGATCAAAACGGCCAACGGAGACACTCCATTTGCATTGGCTTACGGCACTGAAGCTGTCATACCAGCAGAAATAGGAATGCCTACCATCCGCACGGCGGAGGTTAATGTTGTCACGAACGACGAACAGCTGCGAATCAACCGGACTGTTGGAAGAAAAAAGGGAGATAGCAGCCATTAATGAGGCTAAGTCCAAGGCTAAAATGAAGGCTTATTACGACGCTAAGGTTAAAGGTATTTCCTTCCGACCGGGGGATTATGTCTATCGTGCTAACGAAGCAAGTCGAGCAGAGAATACAGGAAAGCTGGGCCCTAAGTGGGAAGGACCGTATGAGGTCACGGAAGCCTTGGGACGAGGTGCGTACAAGTTACGTGACATGGATGGCCGCGACCTGGAGCGTACATGGAACATCTCCAGCCTCAAAAGGTGCTATCTTTGAAAGCTCCGGCTTCCGCATGGGTACTTCGCCGTATGTGGCTTTAATGAAGATCCGTGCACTCTATCTGTTTTTGCTTATTATGTTTTGTCTAGGTTCCTTTTTGTTTCTTAGGACTTATCCTGCTTGTTCAAAACAAAAAATGTAAACGTTCTAATAAAATGCCGTGGTGCCTAGCTAGCTCCACGACTTGTTTTGTGCAAATTATTTTTTAGGATTTTGTTAGTCATATGGATTTTGGTTATTATTATAATATGTCATGTTTCATTCATATGCATTCATTCAAATCACTGTACATGTACTATACGCCTCCAGGTAGGGTAAGAGGATTAAGTGAACCTACTAATTCAACTTGCCGCGTAAGAGGGATGCAACCCCAGCGACACGGATCATGTATCCTTACTAGACACCTTACTCACAAGACGTTGTGGTAAGTTTCGTATGCCGTACTCACGCAGTTCTCCGCATAGTAAAGACGCACGTCGCATGTCTAGTAAATTATAGGCTTGTATGTATTTTCCTTTTTGTGTAAGACGTGACATGTCATGCAGTATTGGTATACAATATTCAACAAAATAAAAATACACAAGTTTCCAAATAAATAGCAAAATGGCCGTGGTCATCACGGACTTACATACAAATGATAGTTATTTCACACATGTCTTAGCCGTTTACATACACGGACGAATAAAAACTACAAATATTCAAAGGTTACAAACCAGAATTGTCTGAATTAGATAATACAGTAGGAGCACCCTACATGGGGGGGGAGAAACTTACCTACTCCACTTGTTCCTCAGCCAAGCATGGAAACCTCTCACCACGTTCCTTTCGCTTTAAGGCTTAAGCCGCATTCCTCTCCAGCACCCCGCTTAAGGGTTCTTCATCAAGCACGATCCTGGTTACGTCCTCATAGATAGGAAGCATCAGGTGGCTGGGGGATGGAGTGAAGGAAGCACGGGAATGACCCTCATTTTGAGAGAACGCACCGAGACTAAGCTTTTCCATGATCTCCATGTTCGATGCATCCTTTGTGGCCTCCAGCTCAGCCAATAATGGATAATGAAGATCTCGCATCGCGGCCATGGAAGCAGTCATCTTGTTAGCAGCTTCAGGGTTAAAGAAAGCATGTCTGGTGAAGTTCTCCTTTTTCTTGATCAGCTCTACGGCCTGGACCATTCCTTCATGACGGTCGTGGTTAATACCATCTGACACAAGGCTTACAAACTGCTGCACAAATTCGGGGGCCTCTAGTACCTTGGTGACGGCCAAACGTGCCCCATGTCCCACCATCCACCTGCGGCCAGCAATGGCTGCTAGTAGTTGGGGGCATAACACGTCGTCGCGTTCGGTGGTGAGGGCATCTATCATCACATCTTTTTGGGCAGACGCCTCCTTTAGCTCCTTGGTAATATCCCTCTCATAAGCAAGCTCCTCTTGTACCTTCTCCATGCTCTGGATCGTCATCTGAGCATCTTCCAGTTTTTTGGTAAGCACGGATACCTGGCTGGAGGAGGACTTGGCAGACGCCTCCGCTGCGGTCACCTATATGAGAGATTAATTGTTAGATTATGTTCCTTGTGGAATAAGGGTGGTGCGTCACGGATATGTACCTTGGTTGTTGCGGCATCTAGTTTTGCCTCGAGATCGGCCACTTGTTGGTCATAAGCATTCGCACGGGCTGATTGCTCCTTCACGGTCGCCTCGGCACTAGCAAGTTGGGACTGGAGGGCAGCAATTTGAGCTTCATTCTCCTCGATCATTCTCTCCCTCCGTCCAACTTTCCTCTTAAGGGACTCCACATGCCCAAGCGCGGCTTCGAATCTTACTCTCATTGAGGTGCCCATTGCCATTTGATGCACCAAGGCGCCGTTGTACTCATCCGCTAGGTCCGCATGGCTTAGCGCATTCACTTCTCGTACCAAGCCTGGTGGTATGCAGTTATTGAGGTACTCTAGGCATTCCTCGGCTTCCCTCATTCGTGATGCAGTGGTAATATTCCAAATAGGGTGAAACGATTGAGGGGGGGCGGACGTTGGGAGGTCTTGGGAGGCTGTGGGGGTACCTTCTTCAAATACGGGACCGGATTTCGTTGCGGTCGTATGAAGCATGGGGTTTATCTCCACTTCCTTTTCTTTTCCCTTCTCCATTTGGGCGTCAGGTGGAGGCACGACACCAGTTTGTTCATCCCTGCAAAACAAGCATTTGGATACATATTAAGTATTGCTTAAAGGGAATTTGTCACTCTTATGTATCAAGATGGAGCCTTACATGTTATTCCCTGCTAATTCTGATGTGGTCGGGGGAATCTGAGTAACTGGATCGACATGTGCGGCCCGGATCGTCTCTGAAGCCTGGGTGGTGCTCCCAACAGATTGGTATAAAGGGTGGTCTTCTCGAAGTTTCTTGGCAGGGGCATTGTGTTCGCCAATCTCGGCCGGAGCAGCTCTTCTTACCCGTTTGTTTTTTCTGCGGGTACGCTTAGCGACGAGCTGAGCTGTTGCTTCTTCGACCTCCTCCTCAACTTCTTTTTCAGCTTCCTCATCTTCCTCTTCATTGATTTGCTGTACCTCTTCCTCATCGTCGCCCAACATCTGGCGAAGGCTGGAGGTGGTCAAGTCAATGTTGTCTCCTTGCTCTTCCCCATGTGCGGGAGTGGCAGTCTTAGGCGGCGAGGAGGGCCCGGCTCCTCCTTCGAGCATCCTATTATCACCGTCCTCGTTGCTGAAGTCGACGGGAGTCCTCATCAGAGTTGTTTCTTCCTCGTCCGAGTGGGAGTCCGACACGGCCTTAAGAGCAACCGTCACGTTTCGGGTATGCTCAAGGAGGGGTAATTCATTCTCACGTATGGGACGGGAGCCCTCTGGTACGAGCTTTGGGTCACCTTGGCGTAGAAGTCCAAAGAAGTTCATTTCTGCCATAAAATAACAAAATATGTTAGCCATTACAAAGTAATTGAATGAGCTTTTTGGTGTACGGATGCTAGCCTACCTTCACCCTGCCTTCTCCAAAACACAGGATATCTGTTGAACGGGCCGAAATAGTTGCGGCTAATCCAACAAACATAGAAATGATTCGGGGAGGTTTCCATCGAACCCTGTCCTGTTCAGATCTATTTCTTGGGAGTGTCGGGGGTTATATGTGCTAGCGTGCGGCAGGGGGTCGTGGGATACCCTATGTTTGAAGGCATAATCAGCCGACCATACTATTGAGTCAATGAAAAAGTAGTGGTCGTACTAGTTTTTCAGCGAGTCCATGGGCTTATTATGAGACTGGGGGCTGTTAGGGGATCGTTTCTTAAAGGATAACCAACCATTTACTATAATGGGGGTGTAAAATAGCTGGAATAGTTCTACGGTTGGGGGGATTCTTCTGGCACGGCGGAGAATCTCGAATTGACTTATCTTACATGCGCCTATACAGTGAAGCTGACTAATATGTACGTCGTAATATCCTAATAGATCTATGAGGAAACGGGTAAATGGAATACGGTAGTTGGCCGCATCAAAAAGTCGAGTGTAAAGGCCAATTTTACCCTCCGGAGCCTCAGTTATGAGGTCTCCGGCGCCAGGAAGTGAGGAGTGTAGGTTGGTAGGGATGAAATAATTGGTACAAAAGTGATCTAGTTGTTCCTGGGTCATTACATTAAGCACGGATCCGATTGTGTGGTTGTTTCTGTGAGCCATTACTGAATAAAAAGGTAAGGACGTGGTATTCTAACCTGCGGAGGAAGGGATCCGTGCGTGATTAAGTGAAGCTAAGAAGAAAGCTTTAGTGGTGATATGAGTGTATTTACTCATATCATTTGTAGCTTAAAACAATGAAATAATGCATTAAATGTATCAAATATGCCTTGGATATACTTGTTTCTTGTTTGAATGTGCGTAGGTACCAAGTTCACGAAAACCGATGAAAACCGGCACGAGTTTGATGAAAAAGATCGAGGAAGCCAAAATCGAGTTCGATTTAGAGGATTTCAAGAGAAAACGGGCTTAGTGGGTCCCACAATGGAGCATTTGGGCTTAAAAGCCCAAATTAAGTCAAATTTCAATGTTAAATGGATGGTTGTCTACAAGGTCCAATATATGGCCCAAATGGGGTTTAAATTTCGGCTGTGAATTGACTTTGGGCCCAAGTCCAACTCAATGATGGAATGAAAACGAATTTGGGCCTAGGATTTATTTTTTTCTACAAAACGTTATATAAACAGCTTGTTTTCTCCCACACATCACAATGCATTTACTTTTTCACAATTAAAAATCCCACCCACTTACACGTTACACACATTTACGTCACATAAATAAACCCACCCACAATAATAAACCCACTCGTTTTATTATTCCCGTTCACACACGTTTCGATATTTCCTATGTAAACCATCCTCCCCATTTACCTTCTTCCCCAAAAAAAAACCTGAAACCCTATTTACTGTTCAAATCCCTAATCAGTAAAAAAAATAAGTTTTACATAGGGCTTTTGACATATTCTTTTAATTCAAGATAAGGGAAATAAAAACCCAATCTTTTAGGAAGAGAGGGTATGGAGAAACTTTGCTACGTGGCCGAATCTTACTGGATTGAACACCTCATCATTCCTTATCAACCAATCATAGGCCAAGAAAGAAACACAACTAGCACACGAATGCCACGTTGGCGATCCGTGTGCTAGATTAAGTCATCTAAGCCATCCGATCAATAAAGAGAGAGAAGAAGGAAGATCAAAGGCTCAAATTGAAGAGGAATATTCCATGGAATATTCGAATATTCGCATCATCAACAGCCCTTGGGAGGCTATAAAAACCCCCATTTTTTCTACTTGTAATCATCCTTTCTTTTACTTTTAAAGTTATTCTGTTAAAATAGTGTTAGGTTTAACTTGTATTTATTTTTATTAAAAGTTGTAATTCTCTTGAAATTAATAAAAAGTTTAGTTGATTTCTATCCGAGTTTCATTTAATATTTTTATTTCCTGCTTAAATTTATCTATGAATTGAATCTTTTGACTGTCTAACACAATATTGTTTGAGGCATTAAACTTAAACTAATAAATAGTTTTAGTTTAATGTTATAAGTAAAACTGGATCAAAAATTATCCCTACTGGATAAATTTAAATCGGCTTGGTTCGATTGTGATGATGTTTCGAATGGTGTTTAATGGTGGTAAGATTAATGGTGGTATGGTGGTTCCGGTTTAAGTTCTAAGGCAGCTCAGCGCTTGCTTTCTTCTCAAAGGAAATCTCCAAAAGGGTGAGTTTATCTTTTAATTTTCATGTTTTCTAAAAGTTATGATTTGATTTAAATGATTTGGTGATTTATTTTGTTACTGATTTATGTTTATTGAATTGAGGTTTGATGTCTGTGAGTTTTAGTTTGCTAAATGTTAATGATTTAGTCTTCACTTATATTGTTCACTTTATGCCTGAGTGTTTCGTATGTGTCTGAATCTGTTGGATTTATGTTATTGTGAGAGTAAATAGATAATTCTGATAAGTTGCTTTGCTTATGTTAGTTGACTGGTGTTTTATTATCTGGGATTTTTTTTTGGAATACCTGGAAGGAAATTTTTGATATAACTAGATGAATTGAGTTCTGAAATATGTAGGACTTGATAATAAACTGTTTTGAAACTTGTTAAAATGAAGCAATTTATTTTTAACTGATCTTACTTCTCTTATTAAGTTTGGATTTGTTAATTTGATTAGTATTCTTTACTTTAATTGTTAGGACCATTGTAATAGTTAAATGTAATAGGTAGATTAGGAGGTATGTAGTTCCTCCTGGTCCTAGTAGTAGTAGGAGCAAGTCGTGCTCCTGGTCCTAGTCGAAGTCAAACTTTATTATTTATTTATTATTCTGTTAGGATATGCATGATATATGTTAGGAAAGGATATGCATATCAGTTTTACACGTTTTGTTTAATGTTGTATTAGGGTTTCCTTGTAGTATAAAAGGAACCTTAGGCAGAAGGGTTACACACATCTTCACCAAACGTAGTTCTAGTCATTATCAATATTAGAAATCCTTAGAAAGGATCAAGTCTTTATAGTTATTCTGTTTTTCTTTATTATATTTGTATTCTACATTCATATTGTGTATAGAGTCTCTCTGTGGATTGACTTGTGATTACAGAAGTCATTCACCGTTCCTGACAGGCTGGAGGATCTTCATCTAGTAGTCCCAACAAGTGGTATCAGAGCCTGGGAGGGTCTCTATACAAGAAGAATTAAGTTTTCTTATTTCTGACAATTTTGTTTTATCATGTCTGCCTCAACTTCTACTCAAACAGGAGAAGACAGCACTCCTAAAATTGTGCAACCTCAGCAGATCGTTGCTACGGTTTCTAACACCAATGGTAAATTCCCTCTTCTGAAAAAGGATGAATATGATAACTGGGCAATGAAGATAGAATGGTGGATCACCAATACTGATCAAGATCTTTGGAAGATCATTCTGAATGGGAACAGCAGGAAGCTAACTGGAAGAGACAAGAATGGTAATATTACTCTTCTTGACCCTAAATCTCATGAAGAAATCATAGCTATTCAGAAGGAGGTCAAAGCGAAAACAATTTTGCTTCAGTCTCTTCCTGAAGATCACATGGGTGACTTCTACCATTTGGATGATGCCAGAGAGATCTGGAATGGTATAAAAGCAAGGTTTGGTGGGAATGAGGAGTCAAAGAAAATGCGAAGATCCATGCTGAGAGATGAATTCACAGAATTCAAAATCTTAGAAACTGAAGGTCTACATCAAGGATATGACAGGTTTCAGAAGATATTGAGCCAATTGAATCAACTTCAGTCAAAGCCTGATGATGGTGATATTAATGCAAGGTTTCTTAAAGCCTTACCCTAATCATGGAATCAAGTGGTGATCTCTCTCAAAGCCAAAGGTGGGCTTGACTATCTCAACTTTGATGATCTATTTCATAAGCTCAGAACTTTTGAACCGCATGTGAGAGGTTTTTCAAGTGACTCTTTTCCCACTCCTGCAAATTCTGCCTTTGTGAGTTCTATTGCATCCAGTCTCATGTCCTATGCTAGTAGCCCAAGCAATACTGTGTCCTCTCAACACACTTTTCAGCATACTTCTGCTCCTGATCCTACTACCAAGTCTGGTAGTATGGTAGAAGCTTTTCTCTATTCTTTTGTGGCTGATGTTGATGCTCAACAACAACTTGCTTTTGATGACTTCAAACAGGTAGATAAACTTGACCTGGATGAAATGAATCTTAAATGGCAGATGGCCATGCTCACCCTTAGGGTTCACAAGTTTGAGAAGAAAGCAGGACGGAAATTTAATTACAACCCTCGGGAGCCAGCAAGATTCGACAGAAGCAAAGTTCGATGCTATAACTGCCAGCAACAAGGTCACTTTGCAAGGGAATGCCCTAGCAAGAATGACCAGGAGAAGAGCAGGTACTCAGCTTTTAAGGTTCAGGAGATAAAATATGACAAGAAGGCATTGGTATCTGTTGACTCTATGGTCAACTGGAATGATCATCAGGCTTCTTCTTTGGAATCAGCTGAGTCATCGACTGACGTGTTTGCAATGATTGCTGGGAATCTCTCTGATGCAGAAGAAGCAGACGAGTTTGCTCTTATGGGCATCTCACCTCAGGTACAACATTGTCCTCTTGGTTGTCATGATAAATACTCAGAATTGTTGTCCCAATTTAATGAAGTAAATGATCAAAATGATAAGTATTTTTTAGAGGTTCAAGCCTATAAGGCTTCATTAAACACATTGGAACAACAAAAGAGGTGGTTACAAGATACTCAACGTGAGTATGAGGGTAAAATCCGGATACTAAGCATCGATTTAGAAAACACGACAAATATGCTTAAATATACAGAAACAGTAAGAGATGCTAGTATCAAAGAAAAAGAGGAGATGCAAGAAAAATTAGATGCTACAATGTTGAGATTTGACAAATGGCAAAAGGCACCTAAAAATCTTTCTAAATTAATTGATAGTAGCATGTCTGGTAGAACTAAAAGAGGCTTAGGATTTGAAAAATATATTGATTCAGAAGATGTGTTTGATTTATCTTTTTCAAGTGTCTTTGATGCCGACAAGGAGGACAAGGGAAAACCTAGTTACAATAGGTTTAAACCAGCAGCAGAAATGCATGCTGTCCCTCCCCCTCTTACTGGAACTTTTATGCCCACTTCATGGCATAATGACTTGGATGGATCACAGATGCATGAGTCCCCAAAAAGTTCTACTAATTCTAATGACTTTGTCTCTTGTACTTTCAGTGACAAAGCCAGTGACTCTGCATCTAGTGGTTCAAGTGAAGAGTCAAGACCTACAAGTTCCAAGTTGAATGATCATGCTGCTACTGGTGCTAGGAAGTGTGAAGAAAAAGTTGCTGCTAAGTCAAGTGTGTTTGGTCCTAGTTTATTGAGTCCTAGGAAGAATGTTCCTCCTAGAAATGTGTGTAATAATGTAGGCAGTATGAAACAATCTCATTCTAATAAAAGGTCTTTTAAAACATGTTTTGTTTGTGGAAGTGCATTTCATTTAATTAAATATTGTGATTTTTATGACACACATGTTTCTGTTAATCATGCTTTTCCTGCTCCTGGTCCACCAGGAGCTGCCCCATATACTCCTAGAAGACTCAATCCTAGTGCTCAATCGTTTTCTTCTACTAGAAGGTCCTCTCCTTTCGTTTCTAATCATTGGAGAAACATTGGATTACAAACCACTAGTAATTATTTTCAAAATTTTAATCCAGTTTATCCACATAATTTGGACCACACGTATTTTGGTTTGGGAAGTTTGGGAACTGCTGTTAAGCCCTCAGCAGGTTGTTCTTGGTCAAATACTAATACCCATATGATGCAATGGCAACCAAGGAACAACGGTGGATCTCATCAATCTTCTTGGCACTCTTCTAAAGATCCACAAGGCAGGCTCAAACCTGAAAAGGTTTGGGTCCCCTTAAGACACTAACTTTTGCATTTTTATTATCTTGTTGTTGTAGGTTACTCCATACCAAGATCCTAGTCTAGGCATTGTTGATAGTGGTTGCTCCAGGAGCATGACAGGAAATAAAAGTCTTCTCTCTAACTTTGTACCATTTCATAGAGGCAAGGTCTATTTTGGTGGGGGTGAAGGCAGGATCACTGGCAAAGGGACAATTAAGACGCCGAATCTAAATTTTGAGCAGGTCTACTATGTGGAAGCACTTCAGCATTTCAACTTGATATCTGTCTCTCAGATTTGTGACAAGAAGCAGTTTGTTCTCTTCACCGATACTGATGCACTTGTGCTCTCCAAAGACTTTCAGCTTCCGGATGACTCACAAGTTCTCCTCAGAATCCCTAGAAGACACAATCTCTATAGCATCAAGCTGAATGAAGTCAATCCTACTGGTCAGCTAGCATGTCTAGTTGCTAAAGCCTCAGAAGATGAAGCCACTCAATGGCATAGAAGGATGGGGCATGTGAACTTCAAGACCATTCACAAACTTGCAAATCTGAATCTGGTCTCTGGTTTACCTCCCAAGTCGTTTCGAAATGATATAAATTGTATTGCTTGCAGCAAAGGCAAACAACACAAAGCATCCTTCAAGGCCATTACTGCTCTTAGTCTTATTACTGAACCATTGCAGCTACTACACATGGATTTATTTGGTCCTACTTCCATTAGGAGCATTGACCATAAACAATTCTGTCTGGTGGTAACTGATGGATATAGCAGGTTTTCGTGGGTGTTCTTCATGGCTGCCAAGAGTGAGACCTACTCAATCCTTAGAGATTTTCTTACCCTTATAGAGAATCAGTTGACGAAGAAGGTTAAAGGTATTCGTTGCAACAATGGAACCGAGTTCAAGAATAAAGACCTCATCTCACTTTGTAATGCTAAGGGCATCAAAAGAGATTATAGTGCAGCAAGGACTCTTCAACAGAATGGCGTGGCAGAACGAAAGAACAGGACACTAATAGAAGCAGCAAGAACTATGCTTGCCGATTCCAAGCTTCCAACCATGTTCTGGACAGAAGCTGTTAATACTGCAAGTTACGTTTTGAATAGGGTTTCTATTACCAATCCTCACAAGAAGACTCCTTATGAGCTTCTAACAGGCAAAGTTCCAAATATTGCTCATTTGAAGCCTTTTGGGTGTCCAGTCACCATTCTGAATACTAGTGATTATTTGGGGAAGTTTGATGGCAAGGCAGATGAAGGATACATTGTGGGATATTCAGCTCACTCTCGGGCCTATCGTGTCTACAATCTCCAAGCCAAGCGGATCATTGAAACTATCAATCTCAGGTATTTTGAAGAGAAGTCAAACATCCAAGGCAAGGGTCCTGAATGGTATTTTGATCTTGATTATCTTAGTGATTCGTTAGGATATTTTCGTTTTAAAACTAACCATGATGCAGGACCACAAGTGTTTGCAACTTCTAGTACTGGTGTTCCTTCTAGTCTTTCTGATTCAGATGATGAGGATGATATTTTTGTGGTTCCATCCTACTCCACCACAGTCTCTCCTACTCCTCCTAGTGATGCAACTCCATTGGTTGTACCGGATTCCCAAGTAGCTGTTGACACTCTACTAAAACAACAACAAGAAGCTACTACAGCAGCTGCTCAAGGTGGTTTTGAGTTTCCCTTGGATGAGTCTTTTCCCACAGCTGCTCCTGGTACCCCAACTTCTGCTCCTAGTGCTAACTTATCACCTACTGGTACTCCAGCTAGTGAGTCTGCTTCCAATACTCGTTTCTCCAGTCCTTCTGATTTAGGGAACCATCAAAAGAAGTATTCTACCAAGCTGGATGATATTCATAAACAACCAGTAGATGGGATTTTCAACACGGCCTCATATGATGTTGACTTTGTTGGTGATCTCAATAACTTGGCACCAGAAGTGGAGGTCTCTTCCAATCCAGTTTTGCAATCACACAAAGATCATCCTACCACTCAAATCATTGGAGATCCTGGTTCTACTGTCAAGACACGCATAATGCAAAAGAAGGCCTCGTCTGAACATCATGCTCTTGTGAGCTATATTGAAGATCAAAAGCGTAATAATCATACGGACTTTCAACACTGTTTGTTTGCTTGTTTTCTTTCTCAGGTGGAACCTCGGTCCGTTTCTCATGCACTTGAGGATCAAAGTTGGGTGGAGGCTATGCAGGAGGAAATGCAGCAATTCTTGTTTCAGAATGTTTGGGTTCTGGTTGACTTACCAGATGGAAAGACAGCAATCAATACCAAATGGATTCTCAAGAACAAGAAGGATGCACGGGGAATTGTCGTGAGGAATAAAGCTAGGCTTGTCGCACAAGGCCGCACTCAAATTAAGGGCATTGACTACACTGAAGTTTTTGCTCCGGTTGCAAGGATTGAGGCTATTCGTCTATTTTTGGCTTTTGCTTCTTATGTGGGCTTTACGGTGTTTTAGATTGATGTCAAAAGTGCATTTCTCTATGGCAAAATTGACGAGGAGGTGTATGTCACTCAACCTAAGGGCTTTGTAGATCCACTTCATCCCAAGAAAGTTTACAAGGTGGTCAAGGCTCTTTATGGATTACATCAGGCTCCTAGAGCTTGGTATGAGCGTCTTTCAACTTTCTTGTTAAAGAATGGCTATAGAAGGGGTACTATTGACAAAACACTATTTCTTCTGAGGAATACCAAGGACATTATCCTTGTTCAGGTTTATGTGGACGACATTATCTTTGGTTCTACTAGGAAGGAATGGTGTGATGAGTTTGAACACTTGATGAAAGGTGAATTTCAGATGAGTGCGATCGGAGAGCTTTCTTTCTTCCTTGGTCTTCAAGTCAAGCAACAATCGGACGGGATTTTCATCAGTCAAGATAAATATGTTCATGAGATTCTTCAGAAGTTTGACATGGATCCTCTTAGACCAGCAGCAACTCCTTATGAAGTTGCTAAAGTCAAACTAAAGAATGAGCCAGACCCGCCAGTCAATGTTCACATGTACCGGTCTATGATTGGCTCCCTCATGTATTTGACTGCATCACTTCCAGATATCATGTTTGCAGTAAGTGCTTGTTCTCGACACCAGGTGACTCCAACGGTTTCGAACTTAAATGCAGTGAAGAAGATTTTCAAGTATATCAAGGCTCAACCTAAACTGGGCCTATGGTATCCTAGAGAATCACCTTTTGTTCTAGAAGCATATAGTGATAGTGACTATGCAGGTGCTAATAATGACAGGAACTCTACTATTGGTGGGTGTCAATTTTTGGGGGTCGTCGACTTATTTCATGGCAATGCAAGAAACAGACAATCGTAGCTACTTCTTCAACAAAAGCTGAATACGTTGCTGCTGCTAGTTGTTGTGGATAGGTTTTGTGGATCCAAAATCAGATGTTGGATTATGGTTTCAATTTTATGAACACCAAAATTTTTATTGTTAATCAAAGCACTATCTGCATTGTGAAGAATCCTGTTTTTCATCAGCGGATGAAGCATATTGAAATTCGGCATCATTTTATACGGGATGCCAATGAGAAGAAGCTGATACAGGTTCTTAAAGTTCATACGGATGATAATGTTGCTGATTTGCTGACTAAAGCATTTGATGGTCCTCGGTTTAACCACTTGGTGGTTCACATTGGGATGGTCAATCCTTGAGGTCTAGGATTGAGGGGAGGCTAAGCCTGAGGGGAGGCTTTGTGTACATATTCTTAGGACAGACTAACGTATTGATAGATTTTATCAACATATTATATTGGTTCTGGTGGTGTGTGTTACTTCTGGCGGAGGATTTTGCTCACTTCTGGTGGATATGGTCTTACATGACTGGCTTCTGGTCCTTATTGGTCAGCTTCTAGTCGTAATTGGTTGGCTTCTGGTGGTTCAAAATCCTTCCTTGTCAAGTGGTGATTGGATTCTGGTACTGGTCTGGGACACTGTTCATTCCTTTTGATCTTTGTTGACCACGTTTTGCTTCTGGTCTGACCATTGTGGGCTTTGACTTTTGGTCAACGCTCCCAATCCTGGTATTTACATTTTTAATTAACTATGGTAAATTGGGAGTTGGTAATTATGTTAAAAGGGGCAAGTGGTTACTATGCAATTATGTCTAATTTGAAAGGGTAACCCCCCATTAATAGGGGTCAATGAACAGTTACTATTTTCCTTATTTATGGTCAAATTAACCCCCTTGACTCCATCATTCCATTCATCACACACACAAAACCGATCCTACTCTCTCAACCCTAACCAAAATCCTTCTTCCATCAATTACTCAAGATCCATGGCTGCTCTTGTTTACCAACCTGCTCACAACCGAGTTGCTTATCTGGGTGATGGTCCACATCGTGATCATTTTGCTGACATTCTGGATTTCATTGAAGCTTCCAACCTAAGGTTTGCGTTTACTATATGTCCCACTATTTATGATAGTGTTATTCGTCAATTTTGGGCGTCTGCTTGACTTGTGGATGTGGTTGGTCGTCCACGTGAACTACATGCTACCATCGATGGACGTTCATACGTGGTGACTGAGGCTTCTATTCGATCTTCCCTTCATCTTTAAGATGAGGGTGGTGTTGAGTCCATCCCCAATTCGGAGGTATTGGAGGGGATGGCTGCTATAGGATACAATCATGGAGGGAAGTTTAACTTCCAGAAAAATAGGTTTTCCCCCCAATGGAAGCTTCTGGTGCATTTGCTAATTCATTGTATGAGTCCCAAGTCTGGGAGTTGGGATGCTTTCCCTACTCCCTTGGCTACTGGTCTTATTTGCTTAGCCCAGGGTAGGGTATTTAACTTTTCTCATTATCTATTTGAGGGGATGGTTAGTAATCTATCTAATGCTGGTTCTAGAAAGAAGTTTCTTATGTATCCTAGGTTTTTACAACAAATACTGGTTTGCATTCCTCATGATAGGACTGAACATGCGCCGTCTAAGCTTACTGCAAAATTATATTACAATATGGTCCATGGGTTTACCGGGGAGTGGAGGCCCCTGACTGAGGCCATGTTGGGACTGGCTCAGGGTCCTATGGGTGAGGAGGAGGAGGCTCCTGAGTTTGTTGTGATTGAGGATGACCCTATGGAGGGGGAGGCTCCTACTGGTGGTCCTTCTCATGTGGTTGAGGAGGAACTGGTTGAGGAGGTGGTGGTTGAAAAACCATCCCCTTCCAAGGCTGGTCCTTCTTCAGTACCACACAAGTCTTCTTTTGTGGAGACTCCACCTCCTAGTCTTGCTCCACACTCTGCTGATAAACCTTTTGGTGCTAGTACTCCACAGGTTGACCCATCTGTTGCTTCAGGCTCCAATGACGCCTTCCCTGACCCGATTTCTCTTGGTGGGCAGGCGGAGGAGCCTACTACACTTATGTCGTTACTTGATCTTATGCGCAGGTATCATGAGCGGATGATTTCATTGGAAGCTGATTTGAACCAACACCAGAAACTTACTAGGGAGTTTGTTCTTCCTCTGGCTGATCGCATCAAAGCTTTGGAAACTCAGCAAAGACGCCGGAAGAAGCATGTGATCCATTCAGATTCTGATGAGGAGGGTACGGAGCGTGTTGAGGATGGTTTGACATTATTGGCAAAGGCTGCCTTTGCTGATAAAGTGTATGATGATTTGCCGGTACCTCCGACATCCTCCAGTGTTCCTTCTCCTGCTGCTATTCCCACTCCTATGGATGGTGATTCTGGTCCTGCTGCTGGTTCCAATGCTGGTCCCTCCCATGATTCGAAGGGCAAGGCCCCAATGACTGATGCTCCATCACCATCTCGCAAACGTACCCGCCGACAGCTTGAAGAGGATAGGCTTGGTGAGGAGGCTGCTCAACGGATTCAAGCCGAGATTGATGAAGCTGATAGGGCTGCAGAAGAGGAGCTTCGACAACGGAGGCGTGAACAAGTTCAGCACGATGCAATGCATTGGAGTGATAGTGATTGGATGCAGGTGTTGACTATTCTCACCAGGGATTATGCTCAGTTTACCGATCTTTTGGGTGACGATGTTGATGAACATAACTGTATTCCGAGAGCCATGGTATTGATGCGCAAGCATCAGTTGGCCCTTGCTGCGCAGCTTCGTGAGAAGAGAAAGAACAGACCTTTATCAAGAACTGAGGAGCGCAAGCAGATGCAGCGTTATGTGAAGTATCAGTCAGCTGCTCATTTTAATGCTCCTTGGAAGTGGGACAGGGTTCGGGCTTTATCTTTTGATGAGCTCAAGGAACTTTATGAACGTATGGTGAAGCGTCAGAGTCAACCTATTCCGGAACGATTTATCTACCATCCTCGTGTGGTGACCTCTTCTTCGCCTGCTGTTACTACTGGTCCTTTATCTGCTCCTACTCCTGGTTCTGCTGCTAGTCCTTCGGTGTTTGTTGCTACTTCAGTTGGTACCTCTACTTCGCCTTTGGTTGCTCCTTTGGGTTCTTCTGCTGGTCCTGCTACAACCACCACACATGCTACCACCACCACCTTTGCTACTACAACCACCACAACTGCTACACCTGATATGGCATCACCATCACCACCGGTTCCTGGAACTCAACCAATTCCTACTTCTGATGCAGCTCCTATTAATCCATTGGGTGGGCAAACTCATGAGTCTACTTCTCCTGCTCCCACTGCTGCTGCTGAGGTAAAGGTAAAGGTTGAACCCACACCTAGTGATCGCACACCTAGACGTTCGCTTCGCCAGAAACAAGCTCGCCGTGTTCGACGTGGCAAGACAGTCCCTTATGAGAAGCGTGATCCTGAGAATTTGATTGATGCCGCTTCTGACAGTGAGTCTGATTTGCCTTTGGGAAATGGAAATATTATTGGTTGGACGGTTGAGCGTTCCACAACTCTTCCTGGTGTGGTATCCCATAGAATTACTCTGAGTGATGGGTCTGTGCGTTTGGCTTCGGGTTTGCAGGGTGTGTTGTCTTGGGCTGATCGTATGGATCTTATGGCTTTGTATGGATTTGTGGATTCTGGCATGCCTTTTGACCCCATGGATGTGTCTTCATGGCCTGGTCTGCGTATCTGGGCTGATCTTAAACTGATGTTGGATGCACCTCCTCATGCTCCTGTTTCTGGTATATGGAAGGATCAGATGCAATGGGTGATTCAGCGTTGGAAGTTATACGTGGGATGTGGTGTGCATATGTTGGAGTTGGAATCTGGTCATATGGTTTTTATGCTGACAGATGTGGATTATCCTTTGACAATTTCTTCGATGGAGGCGATGTTGGCTAGTCACTTGCAAGTTTCAAATGCTCCATCAAGGAATGAGTCGTCTATGGCCACGACATTGGTGGAAGGTATTCAGGCGCGTTTGAAGGCTGATAAGAAAGCTGCTTCTGGTTTGTGATGTGGTTGGGTTGTAAGTGTTTCTATTTTGTATTTTTTGTTCATTTGTTCTTATTATCATTCTTTTCAACAATATGTAAAGTGATTGGTGAATTTCATTCTTTATAGTTAAAAAAATAAAAATAAAAATAAAAATAAATAAATTTTACTTTTTATATAATATCTGCTTATACTTTTAACATATCTTGGATTTTATACTTGTGAATATAATACCATTTGCTGCTTCACTATGGGTTCTGGTTACTGAATTGTGCTTGTGCTGGTTCCTGGTTTCACTTGGTGTTGGACTTGGTCCTCACAACAAATGGTCCTCAACTTACCATGTCTGATCGACAAGAAAAAGTTGATTCACCTTGAGGGTACGGCTCCTGGTGCGATTCTCAAATCCGTTGATGGTTGCCAGGTTACCCAAAACTGGATGGTTTTCACTTGCCATAGTCCTGGACTGAAAAGTGGCTAATCCAAGGGGGTACGGCTCTTGGTAAAGATCTTATCAAATTCGTTGATAGCTGTAATAGCTTGCTTAAAGCTATAGGGTTTTCAGCTCACCGATGCTTCATTGCTAAGAGTTGGCGAGTCCAGAAGGGTACGGCTTCTGGTAAAGACATATCAAATCCATTGACGGCTGTGATGGTTTGCCTAAAATCATCAGGGTACTCCCACTCACCATTGATTCACGTTCTAAGAGTTGGGCTGGGTTCTAGTCTCCCAGGGTGATGCTCATTCCACCAGAAAGACTGGCTAGCCCAAGAGCGAGCAGCTACTTGGTAAAGGCTCATCAAATCTGCTCATGTTGCTGAAAAGATTCAACACGATGCTGATTTGTTCCAAGCTTTGGGGAAGCTTCTAGTGTTTCATGTTGCGGCGGTTACTCTGATTCTTATCTTTCTGATGCTGCTATTAGTTTTGCTGATTCAATCCTCGGGCTTTATTTGCACGTTTTCCAGGAAACTTGAACTCAACAGGTCAAATTCAAGTTTAGGGGAGGATTATTAGGACCATTGTAATAGTTAAATGTAATAGGTAGATTAGGAGGTATGTAGTTCCTCCTGGTCCTAGTAGTAGTAGGAGCAAGTCGTGCTCCTGGTCCTAGTCGAAGTCAAACTTTATTATTTATTTATTATTCTGTTAGGATATGCATGAGATATGTTAGGAAAGGATATGCATATCAGTTTTACACGTTTTGTTTAATGCTGTATTAGGGTTTCCTTGTAGTATAAAAGGAACCTTAGGCAGAAGGGTTACACACATCTTCACCAAACGTAGTTCTAGTCATTATCAATATTAGAAATCCTTAGAAAGGATCAAGTCTTTATAGTTATTCTGTTTTTCTTTATTATATTTGTATTCTACATTCATATTGTGTATAGAGTCTCTCTGTGGATTGACTTGTGATTACAGAAGTCATTCACCGTTCCTGACAGGCTGCAGGATCTACATCTAGTAGTCCCAACAGTAATCTTTAGAATATCTACTTTTAGGAATTTGTTTAAACTATCTGTCGCTTGATTTTCGTATAAGTTAAAACTGCCAAGTTTGCTGAGTAGATTGTGCCTTCTTTATTGTTAAGTCTTTCTGTTTGTACGAATGTATTGCTGATAACTTGTTTGCACTGATAATTAGTTGATTTTATGTTTTCAAGTTCTGTGAATTGTTCCAATTTTAGCTTATCAGTGTAATCTATCTGATAAGCTCACAAGCTTTGTCCTCACAGCTTATAGCTAATAATCTTCACTAAGTCTTTCCTAAGACTATCATTTTACTTAATCTGTTAAGAAGAATTTGATCTAAAAAAAATGTCACTCCTGGGGTTTGAACTCGAGACCCCCAGGTTAGAGGACCAGTGTGATAACCAGATGAGCTCAAGGCTCTTTTGAGTTTCTTTTCCTTAATTTCATTTATATAGTCATTTTTTTAGCTGTCAGTTATTTGTTTGAGTTTTAAGTCACGTTTTATTTTTGTATAACTTTTAATTTTTAATTAGAGTAAATTCTAAAAATTAAGTAGTTAAAAAAAAAGAATAAAATAAAATGAATAATAAAAAAATGTTTTTATTAACTACTAAAGTTTAAATAATTTTCAATTAAGTAGACTTTTATAATTTTAGACTTAATTAAAATAGTTGTTTATTTTAAAATAGAAAATGTTTTAAGTAATTTTTTAAATAAAGTTAATTAGTTAAATAAATTTCTTTAAATAGTTAAAGGTAATTTTGAATTAATATAGATAATTAGAACAGTTAAAATTTTTTAAATAGTGTTAATTTTTAAGTAATTAATTAATTGTAGAATTTTAAATAGGCGGGGTTTACGATTCATGCAATTTAGGCTTATTTTAATTAGTTTAAAACTAGTAGATTTTAATTGTAGATTAAAAACCGAAAACCAATTCAAATCAATTGTCCAAATCAAAACAAAACGTCTCAAATTCATAAGATCTTCGTGTACAACGAACTCGACTCACTCACGTGTTTAATTGAATTCGTCATTGGTATTATTAGACTATTACTTTTTCCTAAAGGTAATTTTCTAATTTACCCTATAACGTATATCAAATAAATCACATATACACATCCACTTACATCAAAAATTTTGGCGCCGCTGCCGGGGATCTTGTGTACGATTCGCTTTTGTGGAGATTTGTTGATCGTGGATTTGAAGACCCTTTCCGTCCTCGGAAAGTTTTGTTATTTTTCTATTATATAGTATGTATCGTTTTTCTCGTTTTTTTGTGAATAATATATGTATTACGTAGAACAATAATTTTACATATCTTTCAAATAAGCCTTAGTTGGGATTTCATCACCTAGATATTGTATTCGAACCCAAAACAAAAATAAAAGGCAAAATAGATAAATACTAATAAGAAGTTCGAACTCGATTTATACAAACTATAAGGTGGGTATAAGGCGACGTGCTATAAAAGGCCGTCTAAGGAAAAAGGTTTTTAAGTGCTTTGTGCCACCTCGTTTCCCCGCTTGCTTGTGCGTATATTGAGAGGGACGACCTATTACTGGTTTGCCGACTCAAGTAGTAATAAATCTTATTTTTGTTGTTTACTTATTGAACCTCGAGACGTTTAGGTTTTCACCTATCGTTTCAAAGTCGACCGAGGGTAATTTACTTCCATAGTAGTTATCCTTATTCCTTGTTTTTTATCGATCATTATTGATTGAGCAATACCAAATAAAATACCAAAAATAATCTTCTTCTTGTCTAATTTCTTTTCTTCAATCCTCTAAATTCTCGTCTTTGTAGTGTATGCAATTACGTTCTTCTCGTCTTGTGATTGATCTTAATAGGCTTGAAAATATTCCTCGTGGAAATAGAAATCGTCAAAAACGAATAGTGGAACCCGAGCTTCCACCTATTGTTGTAGAGATGGCCGATAACCGAACAATGGAGGAATTGCTCCGTGCACCCACCGAAGGGTATGGGGAAGCAATCGTTGTGCCGGCTATTTTGGCGGATCATTTTGAGATTAAGACGGGTCTTCTATCGCTCATTCGTGCCGACCAATTTCGTGGCAATGAGACCGATAGCCCGCATTCTCACATTCGGAATTTTAATCGAATTACCTCGACTCTCAAGTTTAGAGATGTGCCGAATGACGTGATTAAGCTCATGCTTTTTCCGTACTCGCTCGAGGGTAATGCTAAGCTTTGGTATGAGAAAGAACCACCGGGTTCGATTTTAACATGGGATGATTTAGTGTCAAAGTTTATGAATTATTTCTTTCAACCTTCTAAGACAACACACTTTAAGAATGAGATCACTAGATTTGAACAAAAAGTGCATGAATCGTTTGGGGTTGCTTGGGAAAGATTTAAAGATTTGTTAAGACAATGTCCACACCACGGTTTCTCGGAATTGCATCAAATAAATACTTTCTATAATGGGCTTAATATGATTGAACAAGATTCTTTAAATGCCGCCGCGGGTGGTAATCTTTTAAGAAAAACTCCGAGAGACGAGTGGAGAATAATTGAGGATAAGTCTAGAGCACAATATTCACGAAACACACCGGTTGTTTCCAATGTGAATTCATCTGATCACGAGATTGCTAGATTGGACTCTAAGATTGACACGATTTTGAATGAGATTAGGAAGAATCCTCATGGATCCATTAATATGGTTGATAGTTTTTGTGTATCATGTGGTGGAGCACATCCTAATTATGCTTGTTTAAACACGGGTTTTGATCAAGCTAATGCTTTTGCCGCGACGGGAACTTATGGCTCCAACGGTCAAGTTCCTCGTCAAAATCATGTTGCTCCACCGGGTTTTCCACCGGTTCAAAATAGGTACAACAATGGAAACAATGGGAATAATTTTAACCGTGGTAACCAAGGGAATTTTAATCAAGGAAATGGGTTTAATGTTAATCGAAACAATCAAGGTTTTCAAAGCAATAATCAAAATGATTTGTCAAGCTACATTAACGAGGAAAGTTTAAAATCTTTTCAAAATAACATTCAAGGACAAACGGCAACTTTGAAAAATGAGTTTCAAAATACGATTAAAGGGCAAAACAATAAGATTGAGCTTAATCAACAAAGACTTGAACAAAACCAAAACCGTTTTGAGCAAAGATTAGAGCAAAGTCAAAATCGTATGCAACGAAGTTTGGAACAAGGTCAAAATAAATTGCTTTCGATGTTTGAATCATTTATGACCAAACCTTCCTCGTCTTCGGGTTGCTTACCTAGTAATACCATTCCAAACCCGAAGGGTGAGATGAAAGCTATAACCACACGTAGTGGGAAAGCTTTAGACGGACCTTTGCTTCCACATGTGAGTACCTCTCCGGTGAGGGAAGTGGAGCAAGAACCCGAGGTGGTTAAAGAAAAGGAAATTCCTATTCCACCAAAGGTAGACCAATTGCCTATTCCGGAACCCGAGCTTCCGAAGACTAAACCCACACTAACCTACCCTTCAAGACTTACCAAAGAGAAGCTCCGCGAAAAGACCAATGCTCAAGTTTCTATGTTTCTAGATGTGTTTAAGAAAATGTATATTAATCTTAGTTTCGCGGATGCATTGCTTAGCATGCCTAAATTTGCTTCTACAATTAAAAGGTTGATGAACGATAAGGAGAAGTTAGTTGAAGTATCTACATCCTTAAATGAAAGTTGTTCCGCGGTTCTCTCTAAAAAGTTTCCCAAAAAGCTTGGAGACCCCGGTCAGTTTTTGATACCATGTGATTTCCCTAATATGGGAGAATGCTTAGCATTAGCCGATCTAGGCGCTAGTATTAACTTGATGCCTCTTTTCGTATGGAAAAGGTTATCACTTCCCGAGATTTCACCTACTAAGATGACTATCGAGCTAGCGGATCGATCGATCGCCTTTCCAAAAGGTATAGCCGAGGACGTATTAGTCAAAGTAGGAAAGCTCATTTTTCCGGCAGATTTTGTGATTTGTGATTATCCGGAAAATTCTCGAGTGCCTCTTATTTTGGGAAGACCGTTTTTAAAAACGGCTAGTTCTTTAGTTGACATGAGAGAGGGAAAGTTGACTTTACGTTTTGATGATGAAAGTATCACTCTTAATGTTGGTAACATCTCAAAGTTTTCTTCCGAAGACGACGAGGAATCAATCAATCAAGTCGATGTGATTGATGTTGCTAGTGGAGAGGCTTCGCAAGATATGCTTGGTTTTTCGGATACTTCTAAAAGTGGCAATCCCACTTCATCGAATCCTATTATCTCTTCGGCTAAGCCTCCACTCACTCCATTTGAGGGAGGTGACTTCGTTCTTGAAGAGCTTGAGAATAATGGTTATTCAAAAATCGAGAAGGAAATTGATGAGTACCTTAGCACACCATTTGATCCTAGTGAGTTTGATTTTGAGAATTTTGATCCCGAGGGAGATATTGCGTTGATTGAAAAATTGTTGAATTTGGATCCTTTTGAATCACCACCTATGGAACTAAAAGTTGTGAGTGTTAATGAAACTAAAGTGAAAACATCTATAGAGGAAGCACCCGAATTAGAACTTAAGGAATTACCCACTCATTTGGAGTATGCTTTTCTTGAAGGAACAGATAAATTGTCGGTGATTATTGCTAAGGGATTAAAGGAAAATGAAAAGGATGAGCTTATTAAAGTGCTTAAGAAACATAAACGGGCCATTGCATGGAAAATCTCCGACATTAAGGGTATAGATCCCAAATTTTGTACTCATAAAATTCTAATGGAGGATGATTATAAACCCGCTATCCAAAATCAAAGAAGGGTCAATCCAAAGATTCATGAGGTGATCAAAAAGGAAGTCACTAAACTTCTAGACGCCGGAATGATCTACCCTATCTCGGATAGTCCATGGGTTAGCCCCGTGCATTGTGTACCAAAGAAAGGAGGAATGACGGTTGTTACTAATGAGGATAATGAATTAATTCCTACTAGACTTGTGACCGGTTGGCGTGTTTGTATTGATTATAGGAAACTTAATGATGCCACTAGGAAGGATCAATTTCCATTACCTTTTATGGATCAAATGTTAGAGAGACTAGCGGGGAATGAATTCTATTGCTTTTTGGATGGATTTTCTGGCTATTTCCAAATCCCCATTGACCCTCGTGATCAAGAAAAGACCACATTCACTTATCCTTATGGAACATTTGCCTATCGTCGCATGCCTTTTGGACTATGCAATGCTCCGGGGACGTTCCAAAGGTGCATGACGGCCATTTTCCATGATATGATCGAGAAAACCATGGAAGTCTTCATGGATGACTTTTCGGTTTTTGGGGAATCTTTCACTTCATGTCTCTCTAACCTTGAAAGAATGTTGCAACGTTGTGAGGAAACAAATCTTGTGCTTAATTATGAAAAATGTCACTTCATGTGCAAAGAGGGAATTGTGTTAGGTCATAAGATCTCTAAGGCCGGTATTGAGGTTGATAGGGCTAAAATCGATGTGATTGCCAAATTGCCTCCACCCACCATCGTTAAGGGAGTACGGAGTTTTCTCGGCCATGCCGGCTTCTATCGACATTTTATACAAGAATTCTCTAAGATAGCTCAGCCTATGACCCATCTTTTGGAAAAAGAGACTCCTTTCATCTTTTCGGATGAGTGTATTCAAGCCTTTGAGATGCTTAAAAAGAAGTTAACCGAATCTCCAATCTTAGTTGCCCCGGATTGGGATCTACCTTTTGAAATTATGTGTGATGCTAGTGATTATGCGGTAGGTGTGGTTTTGGGGCAACGTAAGCTAAAGCACTTCTTGCCTATACACTATGCAAGTAAGACTATGACGGATGCTCAAACAAAGTACACTACAACGGAAAAGGAATTTCTTGCCGTTGTGTATGCTTTTGAAAAGTTTAGACCATATCTCGTCTTGTCTCAAACCATATTGTATACGGACCACTCGGCTATCAAATATCTTCTTAATAAACAAGATGCTAAGCCGAGGTTGCTCTGGTGGATTCTCCTCCTTCAAGAATTTAATGTCAAAATTCTAGACAAAAAAGGAGCCGAGAATCTCGCGGCCGATCATTTATCTCGACTTGAGAATCCTCACCAAAGCGATCGAGAGAACAAGGAAATCAATGAAACATTTCCTCTCGAGACGCTTGGTATGATTGCTTTTCGTGGTGATAATAGTACCCCATGGTTTGCGGACATCACAAATTACCATACGGGGAAGTTTGTGATCAAGGGTATGTCGTCCCAACAAAAACGAAAGTTTTTCAAGGATATTTCCTATTACTTTTGGGACGACCCCTATTTGTTTCGTGTGTCCGCGGATCAAGTGATTCGTAGGTGTGTGTTTGGCAAAGAAGCTCAAGATATCCTTAAATCTTGTCATAAGGGACCCACCGGGGGACATCATGGTGCTAACGCCACCGCGAAGAAAGTCTTTGATGCCGGTTTCTTTTGGCCTTCCATATATCGTGATGCCCAAGACTTGATCAAGACTTGTGATGCTTGTCAACGTCAAGGAAAGAACTCACAAAGGGATGAAATGCCTCAAAACATTATCCAAGTTTGTGAAATCTTTGACATGTGGGGGATCGATTTTATGGGGCCGTTTCCATCATCAAAAGGAAACAAATACATTCTCGTAGCCGTGGACTATTTGTCTAAATGGGTCGAAGCTAAGGCTTTGCCCACGAATGATGCTCGAGTTGTGGTGAAATTTTTGAAACAACTCTTTGCTAGGTTTGGAACTTCGCGGGCTATTATAAGTGATCGTGGGACCTATTTTTGTAATGAACAATTTGCAAAAGTTCTAAAGAAATATGGTGTCACTCATCGACTTTCCACAGCTTATCACCCTCAAACGAGTGGTCAAGTGGAGGTTTCAAACCGAGCTCTTAAAAGGATTTTGGAGCGTTCTATTGGAGAGAATCGCACTTCATGGTCGGATAAATTGGACGATGCATTGTGGGCTTTCCGTACGGCTCACAAGACGCCAATTGGTTGTACACCATTTAGGTTGGTCTACGGAAAAGCATGCCACTTGCCAATTGAACTCGAACATAAGGCGTATTGGGCTCTTAAGCATTGTAACTTTGATTTGAGGACCGCGGGTGATCATCACAAGGTTCAATTGAATGAACTAAGTGAATTAAGGGATCAAGCTTATGAAAATTATTTGATCTACAAAGAGAAGACTAAGAGGATTCATGACTCTAAGATCAATAACCGCATTTTCAATGTTGGTGATCAAGTCCTCTTATTCAACTCTAGACTTAAGATTTTTTCGGGCAAGCTTAAATCCCGTAGGTCCGGACCATTCACCATTGCGCAAGTTTTCCCTTATGGCACCGTTGAGCTAGCTCAAAAAGACGGGCCTAACTTTAAGGTGAATGGTCATCGTGTGAAACATTACTTTGGAGGGGACATACCTACGGAGGTTGTCCCGGATCTTCAAACTTTCCCTAAGGACCAATGAATGCGGGGATCGAGTCGAGCTCATGACTCGGTGAACAAAAACGAGGTGCCTTGTGGGGGAGTCCCATACATTCTATCTTCTTTATATTTTCTAGCACTAATAAGGCTTGATCTTTCAAGCTCGTGCTCGTGTTTTGTTGTGTTGTGATCTTAGGTATTACCCTAATTTTTGAAGACTCTCGTGTTCGGTTTTTGCCGGTCCACTTGATCTTCCATTCTTTGAATGCCAAAAAGGGGCACATTCTTTACCCTTGATTTTTATCGACTAACGTTTTATCCTGAGGCATATTTAATAAATGGCTTATAGATTTGCGTGCTCTTTCCATGCTAGGAGTTTGCATTAGACTCTTCGTGTTTTAGCAAGGGGGTGTTACTCTTGAGCTAAGAAACATTGAGGACAATGTTTGGTTTTAGCATGGGGGAGTCAATCGATATAATCGCTTGCAATTGCTTTTGTCGTGTCCAAACGTAGTGCTTTTCTCATTTTTCAATAAAATTTTAAATTTTTTGTGTTATTTTTAAGTTTTAATAAATAAAATAAGTGTTTTTGACACGAATGTAGGCTTTCAATAAGAATAGTTTTTGACTCGACTCGGTTTTTAACCTTAGCTTTTCCTTAACGTATTTGAATTAAGTTTTGCTAGGCTATTATATAGGGAGCTTTAAAACGCGAAGGTCTTAATTCATACGAGTTAAGAACACGAACTTTTCGCAAGCTCCTATAATTGATCCTAGAAAGTCGTCTATCAAGGGAACTTTAAAACGCAAATTCTAAAACTTGAAAGAGTATAAGAAGATGCAAGATCCTATAGATGAATTGAAAACCCAAAACTTCGATTTAATAGGCTAAGTATCCATTGATTTCACATTTTTGGAATTTTACAATATGGAGAACAAGAGATGATAGAGCCAATTATAAGTTTGGTATTCTTCGGGAATTTATGTGAGTTAATTTTAAGCCTATTCTCCCATCGCTCGTTAATAAAATTACTTGCAATAAATAAGGTTGAACGATTTGAAAAGTTACTTAGCTTCTAGCCCAAGATCGTTTAAAAGTTGCTCGGTATGGATTAGAGTTCATAGCCAAGGCATAACTTATTGAAGCGGGATGCGAAGATTGGCGAGTCCAAAAAGGTCCTAACAAGACATGAGGGCTATGTTTTATTGCTAAAGATCTCAAGTGATGTGAAGATTCATTTATCAAAAATCAATATGAAGGATCGAGACACACGACGAAAAGCAAAATACTCCCAAAAAGTCATGGAGAAGTCTATCCAAAAAGACCAAAATAAGGTATGAGGATAAATGAAGCCAAGTCCAAAAAGGAGGCGGATCGTTGTATATCAAAATCCCAAATAAAGATTGGAGAAAAATGAAGAAGTCGTGGTCTAAGTATGAATCTCTCAAAACTTCAAGTGAAGAAATTCCTATATGAAGAGAAGACCATTATTTCATGAACGTCTCTCAAGGTTGGAAGTATAAAGTCGCTGCCAAAAATCGGTCCGAGAAAGGTCTCAAATCGCGAAGCAAGTTATGCCAAGATATGAACTTTATGAAGTCCCGAGAAGCAGTTTTAAAAGATTTTGTCCTTTAACTAACTATTGATTAAATCGTTCACTTTATTTTAGGCCTAATAAACTATCGAAATAAGTCAACAATGCATCCTCGTGATCATTCAAGACAACAATAAAATATAAGAGATACACCTAGGAATAAGGGAGTCTAAGTGAATAATTGGCCCACATGAATTCGTGATAGTCTACCAACTTATAATAACAATGATCTTGTTTTTGCACTTGGCATGGAAAAGTAAAAAGTCGAGGACGATGAATCTATTTGAGTTTTTTTCCTTAAAGTTATTTTATGTCTTTGCTAAATAATAAGTCAAATGTTGAATAATGGTGTAGATATAGTCTTATTTTATCATTGCGTGAGGACACGGCAATTGCTTAGCATGGGGGAATTTGATATGAGTGTATTTACTCATATCATTTGTAGCTTAAAACAATGAAATAATGCATTAAATGTATCAAATATTCCTTGGATATACTTGTTTCTTGTTTGAATGTGTGTAGGTACCAAGTTCACGAAAACCGATGAAAACCGGCACGAGTTTGATGAAAAAGATCGAGGAAGCCAAAATCGAGTTCGATTTAGAGGATTTCAAGAGAAAACGGGCTTAGTGGGTCCCACAATGGAGCATTTGGGCTTAAAAGCCCAAATTAAGTCAAATTTCAAAGTTAAATGGATGGTTGTCTACAAGGTCCAATATATGGCCCAAATGGGGTTTAAATTTCGGCTGTGAATTGACTTTGGGCCCAAGTCCAACTCAATGATGGAATGAAAACGAATTTGGGCCTAGGGTTTATTTTTTTCTACAAAACGTTATATAAACAGCTTGTTTTCTCCCACACATCACAATGCATTTACTTTTTCACAATTAAAAATCCCACCCACTTACACGTTACACACATTTACGTCACATAAATAAACCCACCCACAATAATAAACCCACTCGTTTTATTATTCCCGTTCACACACGTTTCGATATTTCCTATGTAAACCATCCTCCCCATTTACCTTCTTCCCCAAAAAAAACCTGAAACCCTATTTACTGTTCAAATCCCTAATCAGTAAAAAAAATAAGTTTTACATAGGGCTTTTGACATATTCTTTTAATTCAAGAAAAGGGAAATAAAAACCCCAATCTTTTAGGAAGAGAGGGTATGGAGAGACTTTGCTACGTGGCCGAATCTTACTGGATTGAACACCTCATCATTCCTTATCAACCAATCATAGGCCAAGAAAGAAACACAACTAGCACACGGATGCCACGTTGGCGATCCGTGTGCTAGATTGAGTCATCTAAGCCATCCGATCAATAAAGAGAGAGAAGAAGGAAGATCAAAGGCTCAAATTGAAGAGGAATATCCCATGGAATATTCGGATATTCGCATCATCAATAGCCCTTGGGAGGCTATAAAACCCCCCATTTTTTCTACTTGTAATCATCCTTTCTTTTACTTTTAAAGTTATTCTGTTAAAATAGTGTTAGGTTTAATTTGTATTTCTTTTTATTAAAACTTGTAATTCTCTTGAAATTAATAAAAAGTTTAGTTGATTTCTATCTGAGTCTCATTTAATATTTTTATTTCCTGCTTAAATTTATCTATGAATTGAATCTTTCGACTGTTTAAAACAATAATGTTTGAGGCATTAAACTTAAACTAATTAATAGTTTTAGTTTAATGTTATAAGTAAAACTAGATCAAAAATTATCCCTACTGGATAAATTTAAATCGGCTTGGTTCGATTGTGATGATGTTTCGAATGGTGTTTAATGGTGGTAAGATTAATGGTGGTATGGTGGTTCCGGTTTAAGTTCTAAGGCAGCTCAGCGCTTGCTTTCTTCTCAAAGGAAATCTCCAAAAGGGTGAGTTTATCTTTTAATTTTCATGTTTTCTAAAAGTTATGATTTGATTTAAATGATTTGGTGATTTATTTTGTTACTGATTTATGTTTATTGAATTGAGGTTTGATGTCTGTGAGTTTTAGTTTGCTAAATGTTAATGATTTAGTCTTCACTTATATTGTTCACTTTATGCCTGAGTGTTTCGTATGTGTCTGAATTTGTTGGATTTATGTTATTGTGAGAGTAAATAGATAATTCTGATAAGTTGCTTTGCTTATGTTAGTTGACTGGTGTTTTATTATCTGGGATATTTTTTTTGGAATAACTGGAAGGAAAATTTTGATATAACTAGATGAATTGAGTTCTGAAATATGTAGGACTTGATAATAAACTGTTTTGAAACTTGTTAAAATGAAG
This sequence comes from Glebionis coronaria, assembly GCA_025667525.1. Classification (NCBI taxonomy): domain Eukaryota; kingdom Viridiplantae; phylum Streptophyta; class Magnoliopsida; order Asterales; family Asteraceae; genus Glebionis; species Glebionis coronaria. The sequence goes on along the minus strand of CM046880.1, from coordinate 380,999,188 downwards.
CAATTTATTTTTAACTGATCTTACTTCTCTTATTAAGTTTGGATTTGTTAATTTGATTAGTATTCTTTACTGTAATCTTTAGAATATCTACTTTTAGGAATTTGTTTAAACTATCTGTCGCTTGATTTTCGTATAAGTTAAAACTGCCAAGTTTGCTGAGTAGATTGTGCCTTCTTTATTGTTAAGTCTTTCTGTTTGTACGAATGTATTGCTGATAACTTGTTTGCACTGATAATTAGTTGATTTTATGTTTTCAAGTTCTGTGAATTGTTCCAATTTTAGCTTATCAGTGTAGTCTATCTGATAAGCTCACAAGCTTTGTCCTCACAACTTATAGCTAGTAATCTTCACTAAGTCTTTCCTAAGACTATCATTTTACTTAATCTGTTAAGAAGAATTTGATCTAAAAAAAATGTCACTCCTGGGGTTCGAACTCGAGACCCCCAGGTTAGAGGACCAGTGTGATAACCAGATGAGCTCAAGGCTCTTTTGAGTTTCTTTTCCTTAATTTCATTTATATAGTCATTTTTTAGCTGTCAGTTATTTGTTTGAGTTTTAAGTCACGTTTTATTTTTGTATAACTTTTAATTTTTAATTAGAGTAAATTCTAAAAATTAAGTAGTTAAAAAAATAGAATAAAATAAAATAAATAATAAAAAAATGTTTTTATTAACTACTAAAGTTTAAATAATTTTCAAATAAGTAGACTTTTATAATTTTAGACTTAATTAAAATAGTTGTTTATTTTAAAATAGAAAATGTTTTAAGTAATTTATTAAATAAAGTTAATTAGTTAAATAAATCTCTCTAAATAGTTAAAGGTAATTTTGAATTAATATAGATAATTAGAATAGTTTAAATTTTTTAAATAGTGTTAATTTTTAAGTAATTAATTAATTGTAGAATTTTAAATAGGCGGGGTTTACGATTCATGCACTTTAGGCTTATTTTAATTAGTTTAAAACTAGTAGATTTTAATTGTAGATTAAAAACCAAAAACCAATTCAAATCAATTGTCCAAATCAAAACAAAACGTCTCAAATTTATAAGATCTTCGTGTACAACGAACTCGACTCACTCAGTGTTTAATTGAATTCGTCATTGGTATTATTAGACTATTACTTTTTCCTAAAGGTAATTTTCTAATTTACCATATAACGTATATCAAATAAATCACATATACACATCCACTTACATCAAGTGGCAGAAATGGAGATAAGAACTGTGTGTTTCACACAGCCGTAGGGGTGGCTTATTTATAGGGTTGCCTCGTGGGTCATGGCCTGTTGGATGTGTGACACGTGTTTGCCACTATTCTTAATCGTGTGGTTAGGGTGCAAGTGGCAAGTGAAACGTCAGGTGGGACCCACGGGTCACTTCTGACTCAGACGTTTACGCTGCTCGAGGTTCTGACTGTTTGCACTTTTGTCAGTCAAAGTGGCAGGTGAACAGTTATTAATGTCGGGATATGCGGCTCTTACGTAAGACTTGACATTCAATGCTGTATTTAATTTGTCTCGGTCGCCACGAGCGGCTGAGGTAATAATGGAATAAATTCCTAAGTCAGGTTTCCACGTGCGGCCAAAACAAATTCTTGGACAACTTATCATTCCCTATTTTTCTTGGTACGTCCAGAGAGCGTCTTGGTAGTCTAGAGGTTACGCCTATGGTTGTAACAACTAGACTGGGGGGACATGATGACGTATAGTCCCCAGCCGGGTCATGAACCCGACCCACGGGTACTACCCGTATCCGGCCCATCACGGATGGGTGAGAGTAATGTCATTTGAGCTTACGGGCTTGGATGAACAGTAACCACACACGTGTGTGCGGCCCACGGCCCGGCATGACCGGTGCAGGGTTAGACAGAATCATATTCTATCTCTGAATATGATTCACTCCAAAGAAGAGGATATTCACTCACCATAATTAGAAGATAACAATCAATTTAATTCTGGTGCTTATCTCTTCCTTGGGGCCGAAGTATCAGTGACAACCCATTAGGGTTTCACTGCCTATAAAAGGAACCCTCAAAGGTTCCACAAAGGTATTACGTTCTAAACTCTCAACTCACATAAAACCCTAACCGATTACTTACTCTCACGCCGGAGTCTAATCGTGGGAAACATTCCCACGGTAAGCCTAACGCGTGTTGTTTAGTGTGCAGGATCCCAACCAAACAGTTCACTTGGTGCAGGAGCCGGAGCCCAGCCAACCCGAATTAAGTGTAATTCGGGTCTAGCAAGGATCACCCAACTTTTGCATCAACAAAAATATTGCCATTAAGAAGGCGCTCCTGGATCTTGGTGCTAGTATCAACATCCTTCCTGCTAGTTTGGTTGATAAGTATGACTTAGGAACTCTTCGTAAGACAGACACCATTATTTTCTTAGCCGATCGATCTACCAAAATTCCTAGAGGTATCTTAGAGGATGTTATTGTGAAAGTTGATGATTTCTATTACCCATTTGACTTCTTTGTTATGGACACCGAGTCACAATACAAAGATGTTCAACCAACTATTATCCTTGGGCGCCCATTCTTAGCCACGATAGATGCTAGGATTAATTGTCGGACTTGCGCCATGGATATTGCATTCGGTAATAAGAAGATAAGATTGAATGTGTTTAATTCTATGAATTCTCCTACGATGAATGAATGTTATCAAGTAGATGTGATCGATGAGGAAGTCCAAAAGCATGCATCCCGTATGCTCAAGGATGATCCTTTGGAATTATATCTAACTGGTGAGAATGAGGAGATTCTTGATGTTGCTGAAGTTCAAGAGATTCAAGAGTGTTTGGTCAGTTCCTTGGACCATCAAAAACCACCTTGGTCTTATAAGGTGGAGCTTTTCCTTCTACTTTTGACACGGCCACGAAGCCGTCTCTAGAGGTGCCTCCAGCTCTTGAACTAAAACCTTTGCCATCTAATCTCAAATATGCTTTTCTAGGTCCTAATAATACGTTACCCGTTATTGTTGCTTCTGATCTTTCTAAATTACAAGAGGGAGCACTTCTAAAGGTGCTTTCCAAGTACAAAGCAACAATGGGATGGACTATTGCAGACTTGAAAGGGATCAGCCCTTCATTATGTATGCATCAAATTGTTACGGACCTAGATATTAAGCCATCAAGAGATGCGAAAAGACATCTGAATCCTAATATGAAAGAGGTAGTGAAGATGGAAGTTCTTAAATGGTTAGATGTTGGTATCATCTATCCCATATCGAATAGTAAATGGGTAAGTCCTACTCAAACGGTGCCTAAAAAGGCCGGAATCACCGTTGTGGAAACCGAGAATGGGGAAAAACTCACAACCCGACCAGTTACTGGTGGAGAGTTTGTATAGATTACCGTAAGCTGAATAATGCCACATCTAAAGATCACTTCCCACTACCTTTCATTGATCAAATAGTTGAGAAGCTTTCTGGTAAGAAGTTCTATTACTTCCTGGATGGGTACTCTGGTTATAGTCAAATACCCATCCATCCTGAAGACCAGGCCAAAACTACGTTTACATGTCCTTATGGAACGTTTGCATTTCGAAGAATGCCTTTTGGCCTGTGTAATGCACCCGCTACCTTTCAGCGGTGTATGATGAGTATTTTTTCTGACATGGTTGGAGAATCTATAGAGGTATTTATGGATGATTTCTCCATATTTGGTCAATCCTTTGAAAGCTGCCTTGATCAGCTTGAAAGCGTGTTAAAAAGATTCACCGAAACTAATTTGGTGCTAAGTTGGGAGAAGAGCCATTTCATGGTTTGAGAGGGAATTGTATTAGGGCATGTTGTGTCTGAAAAAGGATTTGAGGTTGACCGTGCCAAAGTTCAAGTAATTTCTACCCTTCCTCCTCCCACTACCGTCAAGGGTGTACGTTCTTTTATTGGTCATGTCGGGTTCTATAGGCGATTTATTAAAGATTTTAGTGCAATATCAAAGCCTCTTTGTAATCTACTCTTAAAAGATGCAAGCTTTGACTTTAATGAATCATGTCTTAAAGCATTCAATATGCTTAAGCAAAAGCTTGTAGAAGCCCCTATTCTGCAATCACCTGATTGGTCGAAGCCTTTCGAGATCATGTATGATGCGAGTGATTATGCCGCTGGGGCGGTTCTAGGACAGCGGGTCGATAAGAAACCCGTTGTGATCTTTTATGCTAGTAAGACTTTTCAGAAGCTCAAATGAATTACACCACTACTGAAAAAGAGTTGTTAGCTATGGTTTTTGCTCTTGATAAGTTTAAGTCATATATTTGGGGGCATTCTAAGGTGATAGTATTTTCAGATCATAGTGCCTTAAGACATTTGTTGACTAAGAAAGAGACAAAACCGAGGTTGCTTAGGTGGATTTTGCTTTTACAAGAATTTAATCTAGAAATTCGGGATAAAAAGGGGTCAGAAAATGTAGTTGCCGACCATTTGTCTAGAATTATCCCTCCGCCGTTCAACCCTTCTGACGTGATTAAGGAAAGCTTTCAGGATGAAAGTTTATTTGAGGTTTCTAAGGTTCCTTGGTACGCAAATATAGTTAATTACTTAGCTGTTAAAAAGCTTCCGGAGTTTTGGTCCAAGCAACAAAGAAAATACTTCTTCTCCCAGTTGAAGCATTATTTTTGGGAGGATTCGGAGCTCTATAAGGTGTGTGCTGACCAAGTCGTTAGGAGATGTGTTCCTGACGATGAGCATATGGACATATTAGCTCATTGTCATTCTTATGCATGTGGTGGACACTTTGGTTCTATGAAAACTGGGCATAAAGTCCTACAAAGCGGTTTCTTTTGGAAGACTATATTCAAGGATGCCCAATCTTTTGTGAAAGCATGTATTCGTTGCCAACAAGTTGGTGGGATTTCAAGGCATGATCAAATGCCTATGAATCCCATACTTGTTGTTGAGATCTTTGACGTGTGGGGAATTAACTTTATGGGACCATTCCCCACTTCCCATGGCAATGTGTACATTTTAGTGGCCGTTGATTATGTGTCTAAGTGGGTAGAGGCTGAGGCTACTAGAACAAATGACCATAGTGTAGTTCTTAAGTTTGTTAAGAAGAATATCTTTGCTAGGCATGGAATTCCTAAGGCTATCATTAGTGATGGGGTTCCCACTTTAAGAACTTTAGATTTGGGAAATTATTGAAACACTATGGATTTAATCATAGGATAGCTACCTCTTATCACCCACAGACTAGTGGACAGGTGGAAGTATCTAATAGGGAGATTAAGCGAATTTTAGAAAAGACCGTTCGTAGTGATAGGAAAGATTGGTCCTTGAGTTTAGATGATGCCTTGTGGGCATATAGGACGGCTTTTAAGACTCTTATTGGTATGTCACCGTATAAGGTGGTATATGGCAAGGCTTGTCATTTACCGGTTGAGACAGAGCATAAGGATGAATGGGCGATTAAGACCGTTAATCTGGATTTAGAGAAAGCAGGTAGTTCTAGGAAACTTCAATTATCTGAACTAGATGAGATTAGACGTGATGCTTATGAAAGTTCTAGGATTTATAAGGAGAAAACCAAAGCTTTTCATGACCGACACATCACCAAGAAATCGTTCTTGGTTGGTCAAAAAGTTTGGTTATTCAATGCTAGACTTAAGCTTTTTCCTGAAAAGTTGAGAAGTAAATGGACGGGTCCATACGTTGTGACTCAAGTCTCTCCACACGGAGCCATTGAAATAAAAAATATGGTGGGTGGAGAGCCGTTTAAAGTTAATGGACACCGTTTGAAGCCGTATGTTGAGTTGGAAACTGATCAGATGGAAACGGTGGATGTGGTTTACTTGGAACCACTTCAACCGTCTCAATAGCTCATTTGAGTTATGTCTGGATGAAGATGGTAAACTTAGCGCTTCGCGGGAGCCAACCCGTGGTTTGTGGAACTTTGTGGGTGTGTTCACTACAAACCCTCACGAGACAAAACTCGTCCAGTCAGGCTACCGAGTGGTTTAAAGGCTTGTTGCATACGCTAAATGCAACCGTGATTCCTACGAAAGTGAGTTAGGTTTTTGTTTTTTGTGTGAGTTTGTCAAATTGATTTTTAACCAAAATTTCAATTTAAAGTTTTTTTGCATTAGGGGCAATGCAATGCTTTAAGTTGAGGGGGTGGCACATGTGTTACATGTTTTTGTGTGAAATTTTGGTCAAAATGGGTTCAAATGTGATTTTTGGGAAAAATTGAAAATTTTTAAAGAATTTTGAATCACATTATAAGAGTCTTGTGCTAATTAGATGTGGAAGTTTCTTCCACATATATGTTTGTTGAGTGTTTGCATATTCTGAAGATTAGCTTGTGGATGATTTATTGGAGCAAGCTAGAGGATTTGGCCATAATTATCAGGTGCACCCGATTCCATTATATAATTTGGTTATTAAATTGATTTGATTGTTTGCATGTAGTTAGGCATATTTATAATTTAGATGATCAAATCACGCCGGTTGAATTCCCTCTACTTACCTTTGCTTAGATTGAGTAAAAAGTTTGAATGAATAATATGAAATATAGTAATGTAATAGTTGGGTTAGGACACTTGAAATTGATCTTATTCGGCTCGCCGCCCGCGCACGATGGCCTTAGAAAAAAGTTGGAGAACTGTCATAATTATTGGTGGTAGTCATATGCTGGGCTTGCCTATCTGATTCGTCACCCGCGCAAGGTGATACTTTAGTTGTTAGCATGGGTCAGACGCCAATTTTTATGATGGATAGCATTGCACTTAGCTGAGACAATTTTATGTGAAATAACCCAATCCTTGTATTGTTGTAATGAAATTAGAAAGATTAGTTTAATTTAGTGTATTGTATAATTATATTATGTGGTAGATAATTCCATCATGTGATGTACCAGTAGGAACGAAGTATAATTGTTCCCATTTAATTAAAACAAAAAAATTAATCGGTTCCCATGTGCTAATGTGTCTTAGTATGCACCTATATGATAGATATTCATTTTTCTGAATAATTGGTCTTTATATCAACCTTGAAATGAGTGTATAAAGCGTTCGGGATGACTTGTATAAGAAACGGTCCCGAATGGCCAAAAAAAGAGCTTATGTGCGATGCGAAAAAAAAAGAAAAAAAAAGTGAAAAAAAATGAAAAAAAAATTTTGAAAAAAAAAGAAAGGAGGTGAAAGTAAGTAAGCTAAAGTATGATGGCTTAAGGTGTGCTCTTATAGTATATAAACTCAAATGTTATAAAAGGTGTACGATATTCTCACCTCTTGTTTTAGATTAATGTTTAGATTGATTATAGGTGTGCATTAGGTACGTTGGACACATGGTTAATTATATGAAATATAAAGTAAATGGAATCAATGGGAATGGTTATGCTAAGTGTTTAAGAAGGACAAAAATATTGGTAATCATTTTGGACTATTTGTCATGTAGGATGGTTATTAGTGTATTAGGTTAAATGTGCTCTTTTTGATGAAATTTCAATAGTATGATTAAAAATTATGAAATTAACATGCTTGTATATTTTTATTTTATTTTTACTCGAGACGGTAAAAGTTAAGTTGAGAGGATTTAATCGGTGTATTTTGCATTCACCCCATAGCATGTTAATTTAGCATATTTATATATTTATTTTTTGTTATACATGTACTTTTAATGTATTTTGTGATTATGTAGGTTATGAGCGAAGTGGAATAAAAATGGACGCTTTATTAATTTTTTGAAGAAAAGACATTGTGAGCGCCGATAAATGAAGAAGAAATATTGAAGAAAAAGATTTGAGCGCGTCGCAATATTTTCGGTCATCTTTTATTTGTCCGGACTTCGTTTGAGCAATTATTGGCATTGGGTTCTTTTTTATTGGGCCAAAGTTATTATATGCCAAATGAGTAAAAAGAAAAGAAAATAATAATAATAATAATTGTTTGGCCCAATTGACCCATGTACCAACCGACCCAAAACCTATATATATTGAAAAAAAGGGTTGAAGAAAAAGGAGCACAATAGGGGCATTAATAAAAAAAGACGGCTATACATCATTGGTGGGAAGAAAAAGGAAGACGTCAACAAGGGATATTGGTATTTACAATTCACAATTGGTACGGTGAAGATTTTTTGCTGTGATTGAAGATAGAAAAAAATCAATTTGTCTTTTGGGCAATATTCAGCCAAGAGTAAATAAAAAAAGAGATTTGGCTAGTGGATTGTGTTCGGAATAGAAAAGAAAAAAAGATGAAGCGTGCACAGTGGGTCGGGTTCACCGCAATGTCCGGCTAATTTTGTTGTAATTCTTTCTGGTAACTTTATTTATGGTTTGATCATTACTTTTGGGTTATCATATTTTTATTACATTGATTTATTATTTATTTATAAATTATTTTTATTGATTTAATATTATGTTTAATTATTTGTGCGAGACAATTTATTGTTAGTTAACGATTCATACTTATTTTATTTAGTTAAAAAAAGATGGTCGTATAATAAACATAAATTGTACCTAAATAAATTATGAAAACATAATTATTGGTTGTATTAATATAAGATTTATTATCGCGAGTCATTGATAAACATAATAAATGCCAACATTAATTCATTCATATTAAGTCGAAAAAATCTTTGTAAACGAACTAAAAAGTTTTGATAATCCATATGTGTGATCAACCATAAATATTAGGAGCTGGAAGTTATTGCATTTTTCTTTTAATTGTTTACATCCTTATTATATTTTTCTAGCTTTATTATTAGTTTAATAATTATTTTAATTTTTAATCAACATTTTTATTCTCAAGAGTATTTTAGTCGTTAGACTTCAAAAACAAAACTTTTATTGATCAGTGATCACCCCAAAACTTAAACTAAAACCACATATTCCTCGTGGATCAATACCCACTTACCCTATCTAGTATAAGGTAACTAGGTTATTTTTGACCGGCACTTCGACGTCGATCACCCCACGATGCCATTAAGATGATGTTGTTTCCATACTCGTTAGATGGACCCACCAAGATATGGCTCGAGAAAGAACCCCCAAATTCGATTTTGACGTGGGGTGATCTCGTTTCTAAGTTTATGAATCAATTTTTTCCACCATCTAAAACGACACATTTGAAAAACGAGATTTCACGATTTACTCAAAGGTCTAATGAGAGTTTTTCAATGGCTTGGGAAAGGTTTAAAGAAATGTTACATGAATGTCCACACCATGATTTTCCGAATTGCATCAAATTGACACTTTTTACAATGGGCTTAATGATCATGAACGAGATTACTTAAATGCCGCCGCGGGTGGTAATTTTTTGTGCAAAGCGACCGATGAGGCTTTGAAAATAATTGAGAATAGGTCTAAGGTTTACAATCCTCGTAACACAACGAGTGTTGCCACTATGGGTTCGTCATCGTCGTCTCGTAACATGAGTGCCTTGTAAGATGAAGCAAATGAGGAGAATCGGTTTTTCGATAGGTTTTCGACTTTTATGACTCATTGGAAAGCACAAGATGCTTTGAAATCCGCATCGGTTAAAGCGGTTGGAAAGAGTTGTATTTCGTGTGGTGGAGCTCATGATTTTTCCGAGTGCATTACCGCGGATGGTAACACTTCGAATGCTTATGTAGCCACGGGAACTTATTACCAAAACGGTCAAGGTTCCCACCCAAATCAAGATCCACAAAATCAAAATGCTAACAACTATCAAAACAACAATCAAAATGGTGCTTATCAAGGAAATTCACGTAACTACAACAAGGGTAATTACCAAAGTGGGAACAATGGGCAAATTTCAAATCAAAACCAAAACCGTGTTTTTTAAAATACCACACAAGGTTTTCAAAATGCTCACACTAAAAATCTTAATGGAGAATTTTTGGATTATGCAAAGGCAAACGATGCTAAGTTTGATAACATGCAACGTGAGATGATTAGCTTAAGATCTGAGTTGAAAAACGAGCTTAAAAATGAACTTGCTAATGAATTGAAAAATCATGCTAATAGAATGGAAGGAAATGTTCAACGTCTCCAACAAAATCAACAAAAAATGGAGCAAGTTCAACATGAGATTAAGCAAGAATTGTTAAAAGCGGATGCTAGGCAATCAAAATTTGAAGATCGAATGGGAAAGATGTTTGAAGCTATCATGTGTAAACCGTCTTCTTTGGGTGGTCTTCCTAGTGATACCATTTCCAACCCGAAAGGAGAATTGAAGGTTATTACTACTCGTAGTGGTAAAACTTTCAAAGAACCCATTTCTCGTCCAAGTACTTCTACGGAGAAGGAAATAGAGAAAGAACCCGAGGTGGTGGTAAAAAAGGAGCAAATTCCAAGCCCACAAAGTACCGCTCAAACCACACCTACGGTTGAACCAATACCAATAGTGGAACCCGAGATTCTAAGGTCGTTGCCTATGCTCCGACCCACACCACCCTTACCTTACCCATAAAGATGAAACAAGGAAAAGGCACAAGAACGTAACAATTATCAATTTGAACTTTTTATGAAAATATTTCGTGACTTGCATTTTAATATAAGTTTTGCCGACGCTTTGGTCATGATGCCTCGATTTGCCGCAAACTTCAAAAGTATGTTGAATAACAAAGAGAAATTGTAAAAGTCGTCTAGTTGTTCTTCGGTTTTTCTTAGCCGCATACCTCAAAAAGTCTGTGATCCCGGTAAATTTTTAATCCCATGTGCTATCCAAGGTATGGAAGAATGCTACGCCTTGGCCGATCTTGGTGCTAGTATTAATTTTATGCCTCTTAAGATTTTTAAGTCGCTCAATCTTCCTAATCTCACTCTAATAACTAGATTTTACTTAGTTAAATTGTTCGTTGAGATCGGTCTAATCGAATTGATCCTGGTTAACTATGCGACTCAGTCGTTCTTTGGTGAAACAAATAGTTTTGTCGTTGTAGTAATTAAAAAGTGCAAGACTTTAAATGAAAATGACATTAATTTAAATCTAACTCCAATTTAAAATAAATGACGGGAAATTAAAAGCTTGACGAAAAGTAAATAGCACTAAAAGTAAATAACGCAAAATTAAATCTATCTAAGGCAAACTTAAAACGCAACTAAAACTAAAACTAAGACAAGACTAAAAATAAATCTAAGACAAGTAAACTTAAAGTGCAACTGAATAAAAAGGCGGGAAAAGTAAAGCTTGAAAATTAAAAATTAAAAACTGAAATTAAAAAGAACCTGAAAACAGCTCATTCGGAATAATCCTTCGTTCGGAATAATCACTCATCCGGAATGTCACCTTCGTTCGGAATGATTCTTCTTCACTCGGAATATTTACCAAAACCCTTGATCCGGAATAAAATGCTCACTCGGAACATGTCACTTATCCGGAATAAACTCTTTATTCGGAATATAAGCCTTGGTTCGGAATGTTTAGCTGATCCAGAATAAAATCCTTGATTCGGAATACTGTCCTTCACTCGGAATGTTCCGAATGAGCACCTTCACTCGAAATAATAAATTATTCCGAATAAAAGTCACTTATCTGAAATTCCTCTTGGTTCGGAATATATTCCGAATGAACACCAAATGAATCCTTCGTTCGGAATGTTTTGCTGATCCGGCACAATGTCTTGATTCGGAATGTTCCGAATCAAATCCTTCACTCGGAATATATTCCGGATGAACTTGCTGATCCGGAATATCTCTGATTCAGAATGATGTCTTGATTCGGAACAATAAATGTTCCGAATGAATCACTTTGGTTCGGAATATTCACAACACACTTCCTTCACTCGGAATAACCTGGGCCTTGATCCGGAATATACCTGGGAAACAGTAAAGGAAGCGAAAAACAAGGGAAACAAGAACAACACGAATCTAAACAAAAACTAATCAAATCAACCAAAATATTAAATCAAACTAATCAATAAACATCTATTAATCATAAACAAACAATCCAAATCAATCAAACTAACAATTATAACCAAAATAATCAAAACCCACTTAATTAAATCAATAAAACTCAAGAACATAAACATAAACAATAAAGCATAAAGATTAAGATCAAACAAGAAAGGTAGATAGGAGATTAACAAGAAAAAGTAAAGATTGACAAGAATTAAAAGAAAACTTACTTGAAATTAAAGATATTTAAGGTGCAAGACTATTAAGGTAAATGACATGTAATTAAATGACAAGGGAAATAAAATGGAAGAACTAATTGTCACTATTAGCCAACAAGAGAAAATGAAATCTAATCTAATCTATTTATAAGGGAGATTAGGGAGGTGCTTAGGAAGCTTCCTCCCCTCTTTCTTCTTTCCTTAATTGCATGATTAAGTCCTTGTCTTCTTAATCTTTTGACTTTAATGACTTTGTCTCGAGATTTCTTCAAGCTCGTCTTGAAATTCTTCAATAAATTAGACTTGAGTTCTTCGGCTTTTAGTAAACTTCCGTCTTTTGACTTTTTCTTCGATAAATCTTCAGAATTGGTCTTGAACTTCCGTTCTTTTTGCACTCTTGATTTCTTGACTTTGTCTTTCGTCTTTTTCTTCGATAAAAGCCCGTGAATGCCCGTGTTTTCTCCACTTTTCACCTTTTCGTCCTAAATCACAACAAAAACACAAACCACGCATAATTCTGACATAAATGACATAAAATACACGTTTTGGCTCGGTGATTATTGTAACTAAGTGGTAAAAAGGATGGGTGTTTACACACCTATCAAATCCCCTACACTTGACCATTGCAATGTCCTCATGCAATGCATTAGTTACAAAGCACGTTTACATTTTTCATCATAATCAATCCACATTGGCCTTTATTAAAGAGATAGAAAATGATAAACATTCAAAGTAAAGAAATAAAAAACATACCTTCGGGTTTTTGAAATGTTATGAATAATCATCATCCTCAAGTTTTCACTTTCTCCAAACCAAGCTTAAAAACGAGATCAATGTTATTATAAGTTAGCAAACTAACACGAACTCATGTGGGCCAATTATTTACTTAGACTCCCTTATTCCTAGGTGTATCTCTTATATTTTATTGTTGTCTTGAATGATCACGAGGATGCATTGTTGACTTATTTCGATAGTTATTTAGGCTGAAAATAAAGTGGGACGATTTAATCAATAGTTAGCTAAAGGACAAAATCTTTTAAAACTACTTCTCGGGACCTCATAAAGTTCATATCTTGGCATAACTCGCTTCGCGATTTGAGACCTTTCTCGGACCGATATTTGGCTGCGACTTCATACTTCAAATCTTTGAGAGACGTTCATGAAATAATGGTCTTCTCTTCATAATAGGAATTTCTTCACTTGAAGTTTTGAGAGATTCTTCATATTTGGACCACGACTTCTTCATTTTTCTCCAATCTTTATTTTGGACTTTGATATACAACGATCCGCCTCCTTTTTGGACATGGATCTATTTATCCTCATACCTTGTTAGGGCCTTTTTGGATAGACTTATCCATGACTTTTGGGGAGTTTTTGCTTTTCGTCGTGTGTCTCGATCCTTCATATTGATTTTTGATAAATGATTCTTCACATCACTTGGGATCTTTAGCAACAAAATGTAGCCCTCATGCCTTGTTAGGGCCTTTTCGAACTCGACAATCTTCGCATCCCGCTTCAATAAGTTATGCCTTGGCTATGAACTCTAATCCATACCGAGCAACTTTTAAACGATCTTGGGCTAGAAGCTAAGTAACTTTTCAAATCGTACAACCTTATTTATTGAAGATAAATTTATTAGCAAGCGATGAGAGAATAGGCTTATAATTAACTCACATAAATTCCCGAAAGAATACCAAACTTATAATTGACTCTATCATCTCTCGTTCTCCACAGTTTAAAATCTCAAAGAATGAGACTCGTGGATGCTTAGCCTATTAAATCAAAGTTTTGGGTTTTCGAGTCGCCTATAGGATCTTGCAAATTCTTAGACTTTTTTAAGTTTAGAAATCGCATTTTAAAGTTCCCTTGATAAACAACTCTCTAGGATCAATTATAGGAACTTGAGAAAACTTCTTGTTCTTAACCCGTGAGAGTTAAGACTTTCGCGTTTTATAGCTCCCTATATAAAAGCCTAGCAAAATTTGACTTAAACACGTTAAGGATACTAGCTAGAGTACACTTAGATAAGTAAACTCGGGTTGAGTCAAAAGATTCACAACGTTTGAAAACTAAAACCACTTTATTAAAATTTATTCTAGTAAAGAAAGAAAAATAACTATACAAAAGGAAAAACTAATAGGCCAAAATAGATCAAAAATTTTGAAAAATGTCGAAAAATTGATTTTCCGGTTAAAATGAGGACAAATACAAGGAAAATGTCACTTAACTTCGATAGAAGTCCCCCCTACACTTAATATAAACATTGTCCTCAATGTTTAAGCATGTGGGAGTAAACTCCCCTACACTTAGGACATTGTACACGTTGTTTAAATCTTGCTAAGGAAAAGACAACTAACGAGATTCCTATTTTAATATTGAGAAATATAAAATAGTGAATCAAAAAGAGTTTAGGATAGAACCGGGAAAATGGGAACACGGAATCACGGGTCGTCAAAAATCATCAAGAGTGGATCATTGAGCGCTCGAATCCCTGAATAGAAGAAGAGAGGAAATAGCAAACACCAACGGGTCTCCCCTACACTTAGGATAAAGAAAGCTAAAAGATAGATACATGGGTTGCCTCCCAAGAAGCGCTTGATTTTTGTTTACCGAGTCGTGAGCCTGACTCGACCTTGATTATCATAGGAAGAAGCATGAAACATATCCACCGGGATCAAAGAAATAGTTTTCGTCTATCAAGTAACACAAGCTTAAGGCGAACAAGGCAAGCCAAAGAAGAGTAGGCAAGGTTCCCTTAAGCAAAGATGGAGCACGGTGGGAGCAAGTATGGTGAGGTTCAAGCATATCTTCAAAAGTTCCAAAGATTTTTCCTTTTATTTCATCAGAGGGATACTGAGATGGCTGAAGAATATCGATACCGGGGTCGAACACCTTTTCCTTTAAGGGAAAATAGCACTCAGGCTCAACAGAATGTGAAGATGATCCGCGAAGAAAATGCACAACCTCATCCTCAGAAGGTGGACAAAGAGGTGTTAAATCATACGTGTTGCGGATGTTGGTGTCGTCCGGTTGCTTCTCCTTTAAAAGAATTTTCTTCAAATCCAAAGTAGGATCAAGACCATAATCATCAAAATCTAAAGGAGGAGCATCACTCTCATGAGGGAAGTAAGTATTGAGGAAAGTAGAGAAGTCTTCCTCAAATGAGTAATCATCCAAAGTAGGATTAAGCATGGATGGCGGAGGATCTTCATCATGTGAAGAATCACTCGAAAGAGTATCGACCTCATCAAAATCATCATATGTGGACATGTCGGGATACTCTGAAGTAAAGTCATTATAATCATCCGAATCTGAGCTAGAATCATCATCATAAGCATCAAAGGTCGGTGGAGAATCATAAATGGGAGAGGGTTCCAAATTGGAGAGAGAATCATCAACATCATCTTGAAAAAGTGGATTATCAATGCAAGAATCGAATAGAGGATTGTTGTAGATGACAAAATCATCGAGCACATTAATCATATTCGCTGATTCTCGTCCAAAGGATTTGCTTGTAAGCTTCCCCATTTTGAACACTTGTTGTTCATTCCCGACCCTTAAAATTAATTCACCTTCGGCAACATCAACTAAAGCTCGTCCGGTTCTCAAGAATGGCCGACCAAGTATTAAAGGAATACGAGGGTCCATTTCATAATCAACAACAACAAAGTCGACCGGAAAAGTAAAGGTGCCAACTTTAATGAACACATCTTCGGCAATACCAACGGGGTAAGCGAGAGTGCGATTTGCAAGTTCAAGAGTCATCTTTGTTGGAGTAAGGTCGGGTAATGATAGTGTTGTCCAAAAACTTTAAGGCATCAGATTAATACTGGCCCCGAGATCAGCTAGGGCAGTAAATTCTTCGGTTTTGTTAAAAATGCAAGGCAACACAAAACGACCGGGATCTCCAAGTTTTTCCAGAAGTTCTTTAAGAATAACTGCAGAACAATTTTCATTTAAGCGTGTGTTGTCGAGCTCAATCAGCTTCTTCTTCTTGTTAAGCAATTCCTTGAATGCTTTGACAAATTTCGGCATGTGGACAAGTGCTTCAACAAGGCTAATGTTGAAATTCATTTAAGAGATCATCTTCAAATAATTCGACACTTGAATGTCATCCTTGGTGTGCATTTTGGTCTTGTCTAAGCGAGATGGATAAGGAATATTGGGTTGGG
Organism: Glebionis coronaria; assembly: GCA_025667525.1. Classification (NCBI taxonomy): domain Eukaryota; kingdom Viridiplantae; phylum Streptophyta; class Magnoliopsida; order Asterales; family Asteraceae; genus Glebionis; species Glebionis coronaria. Next base: position 380,982,979 of record CM046880.1, on the reverse strand, counting down.
GTGGTGAAGGTGTAGGTGTAGCAGGTAAAGGTTGAGATGTTGAAGGTGGGGTTGGTGGAGGATTCTTGGTGGGTACTTCATCACGACGAGGCGGAGACGGTAATGGTATACTAATACTAGGTGTAGGAGGATTAGGGATAAATGGTGGTGGAGGAGGTGTAAATGATGGGGGCGGGATAGGTGGTCCTACTATGGTAACTCCACTACGGGTAGTAATAGCACTCACATTTGCTCGCGGATTGGTGACGGTGTTTGAAGGTAGAGAACTCGAAGAAGAGGGTTGAGTGGTGGGTAAGAAACTAGCTAGCATATTCTTTAAATCATTCGTTTGATTGCTGAAGGAGGATTGAATATTATCTCGAAGCTCGGATCTAATGTCATTTCCTTGCTTGGTGATATCTCCTTTCAGATTGATAATTTGGCTCTGCAGATTCTTGATTTGCTCACCTTGGGTTCTCATCAAGGCTTCAACATCTTGATTGATGGGTGGGGCTTGTTGAGCGGGTGGGTGATAAGGATTAGAAGCTCTAGGTGGGATTTGGTTGCTTCTATTGTAGTTGTTGTTGGGGTTTTGATTTTGAGGAGAAAAGCCGGGTGAAAGGTAGTTGTTTGATCGGTAACTCAGCAAATTTCTATCCCCTTGAGGTCGAGCTTGGTAATTTTCCGGTGAATAATTACCATAAGCTGCATACACATTTTCTGGATTTCCTTGAGTAGAAGGACAATCAGTGTATGAGTGTGGACCGCCGCATGTTTCACAAGGATTGGCTACCGCTTTAACTTGTTGTTGGTTTGTAGCGAGAAGCAAGATATTTTTGTTCATTTCGGTCATCATGCGGGTGAATTTGGTCATGTCGGGGTTTGCTGAAGTAGAAGAAACATTGACTCTCAGGTTGTTCCTTGAAGAAGCGGAGGAATCCCAGTTTTTGTGATGAGTAGTCATGTTTTCAATAAGCTCTCTACACTCCTCGGGTCTCCTTTTCATAAATGTGCCACCGGCGGCTGCATTAATCGTATCACGATCTCGAAAAGTCAAACCGTTGTAGAAAGTATCAATTAATGTGACTGGAAGCATGTTGTGGTTTGGACAACGATCGATCAAGACATTATATCTTTCCCAAGCATCAAAGAGAGATTCATTGGGTTCTTGCATGAAACCGCTAATTTGATTGCGAAGGCTCGTGACCATGGAAGGTGGAAAGTAGCGCGACAAAAAGCGTTGAGTCATGTCATCCCAAGTGTGAATTGAATTCTTCGGGAGACGATCAAACCATTTCTCGGCGTGGTGTGATAAAGTATGTGGAAAGAGTTGAAGGCGAAGAACATCCATTGTGGCACCAGGCAACTTCATGCTTTGGGAGATTGTAATGAATTTGTCGAGGTGTTTGTTGGCATCATCATCAGGCATTCCTCTAAATGGATTAGTTTGCACTTGCTGGATCATGTGATGCTTCAACGAAAACTCCGGAGCCGTGATTTGCAGCGGCGCAATCGGTCCTCCTCGTCCAAACATGGTAGGTTGACAAAGCTCTTCCATTGTCCGAAGATCGGGCTGTGGAAGAACATTGTTGTTGTTATTATTGAGGTGCGGTCGATTATTGTTGTTGTTCACACCTGCCATACCTAAATCTTCTCGAGTCTCGGGCTCTTGATAATTAGAAGATCTAGTACGCATACACTTGCGAAAGCAAAAGAAAAAGAAACCAAAAACAAAGAGAATATATATACACTATAAAGATAAAAATAAAATCTTTTTGGATTTTTGAAAATTTTTAATTTTTATGGATTTTTAACAATTTTTAGTTTTTATGGTTTTTTGAAATTTTTAAGCAAGAAAATAACACTCACGAATGAACGGATCCCAAAAAGCAACGCGTCTCTCACATAAAACCGTTAATCTTTACGAAAAGAGTCGGCAGCGGCGCCATTTTAATAACTAGATTTTACTTAGTTAAATTGTTCGTTGAAATTGGTCTAATCGAATTGATCCTGGTTAACTATGCGACTCAGTCGTTCTTTGGTGAAACAAATAGTTTTGTCGTTGTAGTAATTAAAAAGTGCAAGACTTTAAATGAAAATGACGTTAATTTAAATCTAACTCTAATTTAAAATAAATGACGGGAAATTAAAAGCGTGACGAAAAGTAAATAGCACTAAAAGTAAATAACGCAAACTTAAATCTATCTAAGGCAAACTCAAAACGCAACTAAAACTAAAACTAGGGCAAGACTAAAATTAAATCTAAGACAAGTAAACTTAAAGTGCAACTGAATAAAAAGGCGGGAAAAGTAAAGCTTGAAAATTAAAAATTAAAAACTGAAATTAAAAAGAACCTGAAAACAGCTCATTCGGAATAATCCTTCGTTCGGAATAATCACTCATCCGGAATGTCACCTTCGTTCGGAATGATTCTTCTTCACTCGGAATATTTACCAAAACCCTTGATCCGGAATAAAATGCTCACTCGGAATATGTCACTTATCCGGAATAAACTCTTTATTCGGAATATAAGCCTTGGTTCGAAATGTTTAGCTGATCCGGAATAAAATCCTTGATTCGGAATACTGTCCTTCACTCGGAATGTTCCGAATGAGCACCTTCACTCGGAATAATAAATTATTCCGAATAAAAGTCACTGATCCGAAATTCCTCTTGGTTCGGAATATATTCCGAATGAACACCAAATGAATCCTTCGTTCGGAATGTTTTGCTGATCCGGCACAATGTCTTGATTCGGAATGTTCCGAATCAAATCCTTCACTCGGAATATATTCCGGATGAACTTGCTGATCCGGAATATCTCTGATTCGGAATGATGTATTGATTCGAAACAATAAATGTTCCGAATGAATCACTTTGGTTCGGAATATTCACAACACACTTCCTTCACTCAGAATAACCTGGGCCTTGATCCGGAATATACCTGGGAAACAGGAAAGGAAGCGAAGAACAAGGGAAACAAGAACAACACGAATCTAAACAAAAACTAATCAAATCAACCAAAAGATTAAATCAAACTAATCAATAAACATCTATTAATCATAAACAAACAATCCAAATCAATCAAACTAACAATTATAACCAAAATAATCAAAACCCACTTAATTAAATCAATAAAGCTCAAGAACATAAACATAAACAATAAAGCATAAAGATTAAGATCAAACAAGAAAGGTAGATAGGAGATTAACAAGAAAAAATAAAGATTGACAAGAATTAAAAGAAAACTTACTTGAAATTAAAGGTATTTAAGGTGCAAGACAATTAAGGTAAATGACATGTAATTAAATGACAAGGAAAATAAAATGGAAGAACTAATTGTCACTATTAGCCAACAAGAGAAAATGAAATCTAATCTAATCTATTTATAGGGGAGATTAGGGAGGTGCTTAGGAAGCTTCCTCCCCTCTTTCTTCTTTCGTTAATTGCATGATTAAGTCCTTGTCTTCTTAATCTTTTGACTTTAATGACTTTGTCTTGGGATTTCTTCAAGCTCGTCTTGAAATTCTTCAATAAATTAGACTTGAGTTCTTCGGCTTTTAGTAATCTTCCGTCTTTTGACTTTTTCTTCGATAAATCTTCAGAATTGGACTTGGACTTCCGTTCTTTTTGCACTCTTGATTTCTTGACTTCGTCTTTAGTCTTTTTCTTCGATAAAAGCCCGTGAATGCCCGTGTTTTCTCCACTTTTCACCCTTTCGTCCTAAATCACAACAAAAACACAAACCACGCATAATTCCGACATAAATGACATAAAATACACGTTTTGGCTCGGTGATTATTGTAATTAAGTGGTAAAAAGGATGGGTGTTTACACACCTATCACACTCCTTCAAGAATGTCAATCAATATGGCCGATCATTCTACCATTTTAGCTTGTGGAGTAGCCGAAGACGTCTTTGTGAAAGTTGTAAAGTTTTACTATCCCGTGGAATTTATCGTTGTTGACATCCCCATCGATCCTAAAGTTCCTCTAATTTTAGGTCGATCATTTTTTGATACTTCGAGAGTGCTTATTGATGTTCATGCTAGGAAAATCACTCTACGTTTCAATGAGGAAGAACTCGTCATAAATGCAATTCAAAACTCTACGCTTTCTCATGTGTATTCTATCACGTCTTTGAACAATGTTGATTCTATAAAAAACATTTGCAAAAGATTTTCAAAAAGAGTTTTAGGAGTTGTTGATATAAAAAAATTTCCATCCCCTCCGCCGGTAGAGGTTAAGAGTGTTAAACCTACGTCTCCAATCACGAAAGATTCTTCGGATGATGAATATGTTGACCCCGATGGGGTGGTGTTCTTTGTTGAAAAACGATTTGAGAACTTACCACCACCAAAACGGTTTTTAAATGTGAGAATTTTTAGTGTGCCTAACATTGTTTTAGAAAAACCAAATATTTTTGACATAATCAAATCGGGTTTTCATAAGGAGTTTTCAAAAGATGAAAAAGGAAAAAAATTTGAATTGGATTTAATTTTTTTTCTACAATTCTAACTACATCATCACCTCATGTTTTGAGTGCTACAAGCTCGCCTTCTCCTTTTGACGATGCTTTGTGTGGGTTAAGTGTGGGGGAAGCCCCTTATGTTCCCTCCCCTTTCTCCACCGAGGACGAGATATTTGATCCTGGAATTGCTTATAAAGGGAAATCTCAGTCTTCCACTGATGCAATAAATGGAAAATACTTTCATTTGATTGGTGCGAGTCTACCTCGAGTAACTCAATGTTTTTTTAATTACCCATTGTCCCACCCTTCTATTTTTTCTCATCTATTTTCTTTAGACCCTTCAGGTTTGTTATGGCACGTGTTGAAGTGGCGTTGGTTTGTTTATCCAATGAAAACGAGGACACCATCTTCGATCCCAGTATTTTGCATCATCAAAGGACTTAGTCCTTAATACCGGTTGCTTTTGGTCCTTATTTATCATGTAAGTCTCACCAAAAATTGACCATACCATGATTATCCCTAAATGATCACATTTATGGGGGATTCGAGTCGAGCTTTTGACTCGGTTATCAAAAACAAGGAGCCTCGTGGGGGAGTCCCATGCTTATCCTATGTACATATTATCGCTTTCTAATGTAGTGATGTGAGGGGATTTATGCCCTTCCAACCTTTGTTTCGTGGTTGTTTGTTATATGTGGTTTCACGATTGGAGCCTCTTGTGTTCATTTATGGGAGCACTTGATCGTTTGCTTTGAAGAATTTATCAACATCCATGATATATCCTTTTATGTTCTAACCTTAGGTTTATAACACACTTCATAAATGGCTTTAAATTTAACGGTTACACCCTTTCCATGCTAGAGTATGCATTCGACTACGTATCTAGTATGGGGGTTTCCAACCCTTAGACTCGAAACATTGAGGACAATGTTTAACTTTAGTATGGGGAGGGGGTGAATAGATACTTGCCTTGCCAAACCTTCATGCTTTCCAAAGTTTATCTTTTTGTTTATCGTTTTGTTGCAAAATAAGGCTAAAAATGGCCAAATTTTAAAATTTTCTCATGTTTTATAAGTGTTTGAAGACACGAATGTAGGTTTTCTGATGGCGAGAATAAGAGTAATTTTTGACTCGACCGTACGTGTTGAGCACTTAGGTTCGATTCCTTAACTTTATATTAGGCTAAGTCTCTTAAATAAGGACGAGAAATGATAGAGTTAATTATAAGGTACTATGCTAAACGTAGAGTACTCGTATTCTTTCAAAAACTCATGTGTTCTTGTTGTTTGCTTATTCTCCCTTCGCTTGTTTATATATTTTGCTTAATAAGTATTGGCTTAGCGGTTTAGTCTTGATTGTTGGTTTCTAGTCTTTTCTAGTAGCTTCCATGTAATTGAATTGGGAAAACATTAAGGTATTGCCAGTGTCACGGTTTTGAAGTATTGGCAACCCAAATAATCGAAAGCTTCACCCAATAATAAGATTTCAAGTGCTCACCTAAATCAAGCAAACAATTTGAAGCTCACAAGGCCGAAAAATCTGTGTGAAATTGAAAGTGAATTATACCTTAATCTTTGAAGCTTCAAAGATTCAAAATTCGCTTTTAGCGTGAGGATATACGTCTTTGGCCATAATAAACACCTCATGGCGAGGTTAAATAAAAGGAAAGGCAAGACCGAAGTCATAATAAAAGCTTCATGGCGAAGTTGAATAAAAGATGGAGGTAAACCTATGATAATAAGGCCCATCCGTTAGGGGGCGTATAAAATTATAGGTAATAAGTCTCATGTTCAAAACCGTTATAAAACCGTGTTTATCGATCCTTCTTGTTGACTTAATTTTTTGACATCGTTGTCTATTATAAGGGGTTATTAATTTGATGGTCTTGGTTACACGTTATGACTCTATTTTTAGACCTAAATCTCTATCATCGCATAAGTAAAAAATGTATCCTTGTGAACATTCAAGACAAAAATAAAATATAAGAGATACAACTTAGGAAAATGGGAGGATAAGTACGTGATTAGGGAATATGAGTAGTGTTAGCATTACTAACTTATAATGACAATGATCTCGTTGCACGCTTGGCATGGAATTGGGGTGAAAATCGAGGACGACGAAATTATTTCTAACGAAGCATTCACGTGTTCTTGTTCTATGAACCTAAACGTCCCATTTTGCGATGAAAATCATACATTATGTCTAAAACACAAGTAGTAGTAATAGTAGTAGTGTAGTAAGTTTATCATTCAATAAAAGTGCATCAAAATGAATTTTGGAGGTGGTACGATACTTTATTCTAGCATTGCGTGAGGGCACGGCAATGGTTTTGTATGGGGGAGTGATGAGACTACTTTTATACATAGTCTCATCGTCCAAAATGGGCTTAAAATACATAAAATATCTTGAAATATGCCAAATATATGCTTGTGTTTGTTACATGTGTATATTAGGTACGGATATTGAGAAAATCATAAAAGATCACAAGAATCAAAGAAAAACGAACACGGGAAAAGAAGCCGCACAATGAACCGGACCCACGTGTTGATTTTCCAAGAATAACCCTTGAAGATTTGAAGATTGTACAAGAAGGGTCCTCCAATATAGAGTAATTGACACTTTAAACCCTTGTATATTCATAATTACAAGATTTGTCCTTAAAGTTTGTCAAATTTACAAAAAAGACCCTCTACTTTGAAGAATTGGCAAGAATGGTCCCTCAAAAATTAAGACTTGTCATTATTAGTCCTCCAAGAAGTCAATTATACAAGTCAAGACCATAAAGTTTGAAGAAAATGCCAAAACAACCCTTTAAGTATCAAGAAATGGCAAAAAATACCCCTGAAAATACTTTGCAAAACTTTTTGGGGCAAAAGTGTGAAAGCTAAAACTTGGATAACAAAGGAAATTCAGTTTTACTTGTTTAAACTTGAAATGAAAGGAATGAAAGAAATAAGGGACCAAAGCTGGCAGACACAAATACTTACCTAGACCAACCATTGCATAACACGTGTCCCACTACCTCCTCTCCTCCAATCACAATCCACCTAGCCTCCATGTCACACATCCACTCACACCGGTTTTAACTTAATAATAATTAAGTTAAACTTGGCGTCTAAACACCTATTTAAATCCCAAACAAGATCAAATCCCATGTTCTTCATGTTCTTAACAAAAATTGGGCATTCCTTAATTATTATGAATTAAGTGTTAATCTCTTCCAGATTAATGACTAAGGACCTAATTAACAAAACCCAACCTTAAAACCCCCCACCTCATCACTCCTTTTGTCACATGCTACCTCCCCTGCCCCACGAAATCACATGAAGACAAGACCAGCCAGAGAATTAACGTACCATGATCATGCTTCATTCCTACGCACTATTTGAACGTCCAAGATCATATAACAACAAGAATGGTCACATGTATCAAGCTCCCAAGTCAAAATCAGTCAACACAAGTTCAAACCTTCAAGGGAAATTTTGGGACTTCACCAACTAGGGTTTATGCTTTTTATCAGTCTCTTAGCTTACATGTAGCCTATATAAAGGCATTAGGACTTTACATTACAACTTGTTCTTGGTTTTATTTGGTCAAAAATCTGTAAAGCCTTTGTTTCTAGTGAATGAAAAAAGTGTTTGATTTTGTGACGAATTCCAAGTTCCAACCTTTACAATCTGTTGTTATTGATATATGTTTGTGAGTTTGAAGTTTGAAAGATTGGTTTTAAAGATTGTGCAAGTTTTCCAAAAACCTGATTTTTTCTATGTCCTTGTTCAAACACTTGAACTTTTTGGACTATAAGTTGATCATATCACCCTGATAAAGAGTTTATCAAGGTGTTGTGAGGCTTGTGCTTTGGGAAGCATCAAGGGGTGGGGAATCAAGCTTGAAAAGATCTTGGTCATTTTCATTTTCTGTTTTATATAATCTGTTGTGTTCTAATCTTGTTGTTCTTAGCAGCTTGTTGGAAGCTTGTGGTTGTTAAGCTACCACATAAGCTCTAACATACGTGAGTGTGGACGTATATTCATGAGGTTTGTCTTATTTCCTTGAAAATATGATAAAAAAGGTGTTCTAAGTGATTTTGTGATTTTGCTGGTGTATGTGTGTTTTTATGCCTGCAAATTGGTTCTTAGTTCATCTGTTGGATGTTATAATGCTTATTTGGGCTTAAATCAATCTTGAGAATACTTTTACTTTGTTAAAATTGGTTTTAATAAGTGAAAAGGGTTTTTGGGATTGATTGTTGTTTTAAGTCTGCATGAGTTTGAGTAGGTATTCGTGTATTGTTTTAGTGTATATCTGTTATTAAGGTGCTTGTGTTCTGATATCTGCATATCTTGTGCTTTGAATAACCTAATCAAACAATTGGCTATAAAATCTTGAAAACTTGCTGTTTTGCTTTGAAATCTTGTGCACACCTAGTTTGCATGTTAAGCTAGGGCTAACAAGTGTTAATTCATAGTATTTGCAACCTGAGTGATAGATCTAAGGCCTTGAATTTAGATTTGGTGTCAAGTAGATCAACTAAAATTGTTCTTGTGTTCATCTTTGTTCATCAGTAACTATTTGTGCTTAGATCTTGTTCATAAGTTGGAATCATTGCATGAAATGAGTTAATCTGTGTTTCATTGAGTTGTATTGAGCTTGTGTGTGCATGTGGTGGTTTGTGGTTGGCGTACACTAGCTTAAAAGTAGCTTTTAACCACCAGATCTGCTTATTACATGTCTGGGCCATATCTGTGGACTAATTGATTTAACTGTATCATTTGGCTGAGTGTAATTGTGTTTTCTTACTTGATTGTGACTCTTTACAACCCACTGGTTGTAAGGGTGCCTTGATTGTCCAACAAAACCAAGTAAAAGTCTCTAAAAATCAAAGTCAAAGCAGTGGGAACTCCTTTCCCCTACTGCTAGCCACTGCTAGTTATAATTGGTCAACAACTTATTTCTTGTTCATTCTAGCGTATTCCAATGTGAAACAACTTATTTTTTGTAGTAGGTCTTATTATTTTGAGCTTATAAGTCGGTCTGGGAGTTTACAGCTTTTGGTTTTAGGTTTTGACTAGAAAACGACTATTTTGTCTTTTTCAAAATTAGCTTATTGCTTGTTTCAGCTTATTGAGTGTGCTTATTGGAAAATTTTTTGTTGATTAAGCTTATTTAAGCGATTTAAAACCTTTTTCAAGTTGAATCAGCTCTTGAGGTGACCTAGAACTCGAAAACGACTATTTTGTCGTTTTGTGTAGAGAGCTTTTGCTTATTTTAGGCTTATTTCTTGGGCTTATTCAAAAATTCTTTTTAGAAACAGCTTAATTAGGTCAAGAGAAGGTTTTGTGTCAAATTTTAGCTTATGGCATCGGCTTATAGCTTAATGGGCCAAAAAGCCCATTAAGAATAAGCTGTTTTGAAATAAGTTGTGATAAGCTCACTTTCAGCTTTTGGGCCTTTGAAATTTTGTGTTTAAAATTGAAATTTAAGCTTAACTAGAAGTTTTGGGCCCATTTGGACAACATTTTTCTTATTGGGTCATAAAAAGCCCATTAAGGGGTCTTTTTGGACTTTTGGCCCATTTGAAGGCCCAATAGGGGTATTTTGGTATTTTAAGTTCATTTTCTGTTTAATTAGGTTTAAATAAACTAGTTTGCAACTTTTTAAAATTTTTTATAAATTTTGGATTTTTAATATTATTTTATTGTTAAAAATTAAATTCTAGATTTTTGCAAGTTTTTCATTTTTCCTAGTTCAAATACATTAAGTTAGGAATTTTAAAATTTTTAGATTAATTTTATTGTCATTAGATTAATTTTTAGAATTATTTTAAGTTTTTAGAGTTTTTAATCATTTTTAAATACTTTTAATTAATTTTAAAATTTTCAAAAATAGTTTTTAATTGAGTAAGTCATTTTAGAGGTTTAAAAGTTAAAAAATATCATTTTGGACTTTTTGTTAATTAAATTGATTTTTTGGGCTTTAATTAGCATTAAAAAATTAATATTTAATTAAATAAAAGGTTTGAGTGATTTTTGATTTTTTGTAAACTCTAATTACATTTTTTGGATTCATTGAATTTTTTAGGATTTTTTAGGGTAATTTTTTAATTTTGACATATTCTACGGTTTTACGTGCACGACTTTTCGTCTTAGTTTAATTCATAATCGTAACCGTCATCCTTTCTCTTTTTCTTTTCTCATAAATTATAATCACAAACACTTAATCAATTCTTAACACAATACACAAGCCTCCTTGAGAACGATCCCCACTTTTGGGTCATTTACTTGTGGTTTTCCTAAACTAATTGTTAATACTTACCCTAATTACGCTCTTTTTCTTAAAAGACGTATTTTACATACATTAGTTATCAAGGAATTAGAAGAACAATTAAAAGGGTAACAACTATGGGAATCAAGGGGCTAATAATCAAGTTCAAAACAAAAATCAAAACAATGATTTTCAAACAACAACAAGAGTTTGCAAAACTTGAAAGATCTTCCAAATGGATTTGTTGAATATGCAAATGGAAATGATGCTAGGTTTGATAATATACAAAGGGAGATCATTAGCCTAAGATCCGAGTATAAGAATGACTTGAAAAAGGAGTTGAAAAACGAGTTAGCAAATGAGCTTAAGATTCATACCAAGAAAATGGAGGGTAATGTGACTAGGTTACAACAAAACCAACAAAAGATGGAACAAGCGCAACATGAGATAAAACAAGAGATGCTTAAGGCCGATAAGAAGCAATATATGTTTGAGGATAAATTTTCATCCATGTTTGAGGCTATAATGTGTAGACCGTTTTCTTCGTCGAGTAGTCTTCCTAGTAACACCATATTGAACCCTAAGGGAGAGATGAAAGTGATTACCACACGAAGTGGTAAGACACTTAAGGAACCGACTCCTCAACCAATTACTCCAACGGTGGAGGAAATTGAGGAAGAATCCGAGGTGGTGGTCGAATAGGAGCATATCCCGATCGCACGAAGTACCGCTCAAACCACACCTACGGTTGACCCATTACCGTCATTGGAACCCGAGTTTCCAAAGGCTATGCCTATGCCTCAACCCACACCACCTTTGCCTTACCCATCGAGACTTCGTAAGGAGAAACGGCAAGAACATGAGAATTACCAATTTGATCTTTTTATGAAGATGTTTCGTGATTTGCATTTCAATATAAGTTTTGCCGACGCTTTGGTCATGATGCCTCGATTTACCGCTAACTTTAAGAGTATGTTAAACAACAAGGAGAAATTGCAACAATTGTCTAGTTGTTATTCGGTTTATCTTAACCGCATACCTCAAAAAGTCGGTGATCCCGGTAAATTCTTGATTCCATGTGCTATTCAAGATATGGAAGAATGCTATGACTTGGCCGATCTTGGTGCTAGTATTAACTTGATGCCTCTTGCAATCTTCAAGTCGCTCAATCTTCCTAATCTTACTCCTTCACTAATGTCTATCGAAATGGGCGATCATTCCACGATTCCTGCATGTGGATTGGCCGAACACGTTTTTGTGAAAGTGGGAAAGTTCTATTATCCGGTAGACTTTATCGTTGTCGATATTCCCACGGATCCTCAAGTTCCTCTTATTTTAGGTCGTTCGTTTTTGGATACGTCAATGGCGTTGATTGATGTGCATGCTAGAAAAATCACCTTACGTTTCAACGACGAGGAACTTGTTATAAACGCAACACAAAACTCTCAACTTTCTCATGTTTATTCCGTCGCGACCATAAACCTCGTTGATATGATCGATTTCGTTTGCGAGGAATTTTCACAAGAAATTTTAGGTTTTGGTGATGATGAAAATAGTGGCAATCCCACTATGCTCGATCCTATTCTTGATAATTCGACACCATCCTTCACTCCATTTGAAGGTGGTAGTTTTACGTTGGAAGAATTTGATGTTCCTCGTACTTGTAACGAAGACCTCGATAACGATGAGGACTTCTCGATTATCAAGGATTTTCTTAACGATTTCCCATTTCCTCCACCCGAGGAGGTTATGAGTATCGAGCCCAAATCTTCAATTGAGGAACCACGAATCCTTGATTTGAAAGATTTACCTCCTTATCTTGAATACATATTCTTGGAAGGAGACGATAAGTTGCCGGTTATTATTGTGAAGGATCTTTCGAATGATGAAAAAATCGCACTTATCGATGTTCTAAAGGACCACAAAGGGGCAATTGCGTGGAAATTATCCGACATTAAGGGGATGATCCTAAATTTTGTACCCACAAAATCTTAATGGAGGAGGACTACAAACCCGCAATTCAATGCCAAAGGAGGGTGAACCCCAAAATTCACGACGTCATCAAAAAGGAGGTCCTTAAACTCCTTGACGCGGGAATGATTTACCCTATTTCCGATAGCCCTTGGGTGAGTCCTATTCATTGTGTCCATAAGAAGGGAGTAATGACCGTTGTGCCAAATGATGCCAACGAGTTAATTCCAACTCGACTCGTGACCGGTTGGAGGGTGTGTATCGACTATCGTAAGTTGAATGACGCCACTCGTAAAGACCATTTTCCCTTTCCCTTCATGGACCAAATGTTGGAGCGTCTTGAGGGAAACGATTTCTATTGCTTTTTAGATGGTTTTTCCAGTTACTTCCAAATCCCCATCGATCCTCGTGATCAAGAAAAAACTACGTTTACGTGTCCATATGGAACATTTGCCTATCGTAGAATGCCATTCGGACTTTGTAATGCACCGGGAACTTTTCAACGGTGTATGATGGCTATTTTTCATGACATGATCGAGAAGACGATGGAAGTCTTTATGGATGATTTTTCCGTGTTTGGTTGTTCGTTCACTTCGTGTTTGTCGAATCTTGATAGAATGTTAAAATGTTGTGAGGAAACCAACCTTGTGCTCAATTGGGAAAAATGTCATTTCATGTTTAAGGAAGGAATCGTCTTAGGGCACAAGGTCTCGAAAGCAGGGATTGAGGTAGACAAAGCTAAGGTAGACGTCATCGACAAATTACCTCATCCCAAAACCGTTAAGGGAGTTAGGAGTTTCCTAGGCCACGCGGGCTTTTATCGTCGATTCATCAAGGATTTTTCAAAGATTTCTCGACCTATTACACATCTCCTCGAAAAAGATGCTCCTTTTGTCTTTAACGAAGATTGTGTACGAGCCTTTGAAATCCTTAAGAGGAAACTTACCGAAGCTCCCATTCTTGTTGCTCCCAATTGGGACCTCCCCTTTGAGCTAATGTGTGATGCAAGTGATTACGCTATTGGGGCCGTTTTGGGGCAACGTCATGAAAAGCACTTCTTGCCTATTCACTATGCTAGCAAGAAGATGACCGAGGCTCAACTTAAGTATACCACAACGGAAAAGGAATTCCTTGCCGTGGTTTATGCTTTTGAGAAATTCCGACCTTACCTCGTATTGACCCAATGCATAGTGTATACGGATCACTCGGCAATCAAGTATCTCATGGCTAAACAAGATGCAAATCCGAGATTGCTTCGTTGGATTTTCCTCCTACAAGAATTTGATGATGAAATCCTTGACAAAAAGGAGTCGAGAATCTAGGGGCCGATCATCTTTCCCGCTTGGAAGATCCTCACCAAAGTGTGTACGAGAACAAGGAGATTACCGAAACATTTCCTCTCGAGACACTTGGTGTAGTGAATTCTAAGCTTGACTCATCCACCCCATGGTTTGCGGACATCGCAAATTACCATGCGGGCAACTTCATCATCAAGGGTATGACGACTCAACAAAAACGAAAATTCTTTTGCGACGTCAAGTTCTACTTTTGGAACGACCCTTACCTATTTCCAACTTGTGCGGATCAAATTATTCGACGTTGTGTATTTGGCACCGAAGCATCTAATATCCTTAGAGCTTGTCACGAGGGGCCAACGGGTGGTCACCATGGTGCTAATCTCACGGCGAAGAAGGTCTTTGATGCCGGTTTCTTTTGGCCTACTATTTACCGAGATGCACACGCACTTGTGAAGTCGTGTGACTCATGCCAACGACAAGGAAAAGCCTCACAAAACGATGAAATGCCACAAAACATCATCAGAGTGTGTGAGATCTTTGACGTTTAGGGAATTGATTTTATGGGGCCATTCCCATCATCTCGTGGTAATAACTACATCCTTGTCGCCGTTGACTACCTATCCAAGTGGGTGGAAGCTAAGACTTTGCCCACGAACGATGCTCGTGTGGTAGTCAAGTTTTTGAAGAGTTTGTTTTCTCGGTTTGGAACCCCTCGTGCAATCATAAGCGATCATGGAACCCATTTTTGTAATGACCAATTCGAAAGGGTTCTAAGGAAATATGGGGTTACACATAGGCTTTCTACGGCTTATCACCCACAAACAAGTGGGCAAGTCGTGGTTTTAAACCGATCGTTGAAGAGGATCTTGGAAAGATCGGTAGGAGAGAACCGACAATCATGGTCAGATAAGTTAGACGATGCTTTATGGGCCTTTCGAACCGCTCATAAGACGCCCATCGGGTGCACTCCTTACAAGCTTGTGTATGGGAAGAATTGCCACTTACCAATTGAACTCGAACACAAAGATTATTGGGCCCTAAAGCATTGTAATGATGACATTGAGACCGCAGGAAAACACCAAAAAATGCAACTTAATGAATTGGATGAATTAAGAGATATTGCTTATAAAAATTCATTGATTTATAAAGAGAAAACAAAAAAGTTTCACGATTCTAAAACTAAAAAGCAGGGTTTTTAACATTGGAGATCAAGTGTTGCTTTTTAACTCACGATTGAAAATATTTTCCGGCAAGTTGAAATCCCGTTGGTCCGGTCCATTCACCATTACCCAAGTTTTTCCTTATAGGACCATCGAGCTAGCTCAAAATGATGGTCCTAATTTCAAGGTGAATGGACATAGGTTGAAGCACTACTTTGGTGGGGAAGTTCCCTCTTTGAACTACCTCGACCAAGTTACCTTCCCCAATGATAATTAGTATTGAGGGGATCGAGTCGAGCTCATGACTTGGTAATAAAAAACCAGGTGCCTCGTGGGGGAGTCCCATGCTAATCCATGTACATATTATCGCATTCTAATGTAGTCTAACGTGAGGAGATTTGTGCCCTTCCAACCGTTGTTTTGTGGTTGTTTGTGATATGTGGTTTTTAGATGATCATGATCTTCACGATTGGAGCCTCTCGTGTTCATTTTACGTGAGCACTCGATCGTTTGCTTTGAAGAATTTCTCGATATCCACATGATATATCCTTGAATGTTTAACCTTAGGTTTTTAGCACACTTCATAAACGGCTATTAACTTATGGTTCCACCCTCTCCATGCTATACTAGGCATTCGAATTCGTCTCTAGTATGGGGGTATTCTACCCTTAGACTCGAAACATTGAGGACAATGTTTAACTTTAGTATGGGGGGGGGGGGGTGAATAGATACTTTCCTTGCCAAACCCTCACGCTTTCCAAAGTGTATCTTTTTTTTATCATTTTGTTGTAAAATAAGGCTAAAAATGGCCAAATTTTAAATTTTTTCTCATGTTTTATAAGTGTTTGAAGATACGAACGTAGGTTTTCCGATGGCGAGAATAAGAGTAATTTTTTACTCGACCGTGCGTGTTGAACACTTAGCTTCGATTCCTTAACTTTATATTAGGATAAGTCTCTTAAATGAGGACGAGAAATGTTAGAGTTAATTATAAGTTACTATGCTAAACGTAGAGTACTCGTATTCTTTCAAACAATCATGTGTTCTCGTTGTTTGCTTATTCTCCCTTCGCTTGTAAATATATTTTGCTTAATAAGTATTGGCTTAGCGGTTTAGTTTTGATTGTTGGTTTCTATTCTTTTCTAGTAGCTTCCATGTAATTAAATTGGAAAGACATTAAGGTATCGCCAGCGTTATGGTGTTGAAGTATTGGCAACCCGAATAATCAAAAGCTTCACCTAATAATAAGATTCCAAGTGCTCACCTAAATCAAGCAAACAATTTGAAGCTCACAAGGCCGAAAAATCTATGCAAAATTGAAAGTGAATTATGCCTTAATCTTTGAAGCTTTAAAGATCCAAAATTCGCTTTTAGCGTGAGGATATACGTCTTTCACCATAATAAACACCTCATGGCGAGGTTAAATAAAAGGCAAGGTAAGAAAGAAGTCATAGTAAAAGCTTCATGGTAAAGTTGAATAAAAGATGGAGGTAAACCTATGATAATAAGGCCCATCCGTTAGGGGGCGTATAAAAGTCTTGGTAATAAGTCTCATGTTCAAAACCGTTATAAAACCGTGTTTATCGATCCTTCTTGATGACTTAATTTTTTGACATCGTTGTCTATTAGGTGGGGTTATTAATTCGATGGTCTTGGTTACACCGTTATGACTCTATTTTTAGACCTAAATCTCTATCATCGCATAAGTAAAAAATGTATCCTCATGAACATTCAAGACAAAAATAAAATATAAGATATAACACTTAGGAAAATGGGAGTCTAAGTACGTGATTAGGGTATATGAGTAGTGTTAACATTACTAACTTATAATGACGATGATCTCGTTACACGCTTGGCATGGAATTGGGTGAAAATCGAGGACGACGAAATTATTTCTAACGAAGCATTCACGTGTTCTTGTTCTATGAACCTAAACGTCCCATTTTGCGATGAAAATCATACATTATGTCTAAAACGCAAGTAGTAGTAATAGTAGTAGTGTAGCAAGTTTATCATTCAATAAAAGTGCATTAAAATGAATTTTGGAGATGCTTAGATACTTTATTCTAGCATTGCGTGGGGGCACGACAAAGGTTTAGTATGGGGGAGTGATGAGACTGCTTTTATACATAGTCTCATCGTCCAAAATGGGATTAAAATGCATAAAATATCATAAAATGTGCCAAATATATGCTTGTGGTTGTTCAATGTGTATTTTAGGTACGGATATTGAGAAAATGGCAAAAGATCACAAGAAACAAGCAAAAACGAACACGGGAAACGAAGCCGCACAATGAACCGGGCCCTAGAGTTGATTTTCCAAGAATAACCCTTGAAGAATTGAAGATTGTACAAGAAGGGTCCTCCAATATTGAAGAATTGACACTTTAAACCCTTGTATATTCATAATTACAAATTTGGTCCTTAAAGTTTGTCAAATTTACAAAAAGGACCCTCAACTTTGAAGAATTTGAAAGAATGGTCCCACAATTATGAATACTTGTCACTTTTAATCCTCCACAAAGTCAACAATACAAGTCAAGACCTTGAAGATTAAAGACATTACAAGATTGGTCCTTCAAATATCATCAAATGGCAAAACTAGTCCTTGAAATCCCTTTGTAAAACTTTTTGTGGCAAAAGTGTGAAAAACAAAAGTTCATTAACAAAGGAAATCTGAATTTGCCTTATTAAAACAAAAATAAATGAAAGAAGAAAGAAGGAGGGGTTAAACTGGGCAGACCGCATTCTTACCTAGACCAACCACACCATGACACGTGCCCCACTACCTCATTTCAGCCAATCACAAGCCTCCCTTGTTCCATGTCACCATTCCACTCAGCCTTTTTAAACTAATTAAACAAATTAGTTTAAAAACGCGCTAAACACCCCATTTTAACATTAAAACGGATCAAACCCATTGTTCTTCATGTTCTTAACAAAATTGGGGATTTCATAATTACTTGGAATTAAACCCTAAAACCTTCCAGATTTATGATTAACCTATCACTAATCATAACCCAAACCTTAAACTTGCCACCTCACCACTCACAAGCTCACATGGTACACCCCATGCACACGTTATTGGGGAAAATGCCAAAACCATGCAGAGAATCAACAAACCATATTGAAGCTTACATTTTAAGCTTCCTTTGAGACTTTGGATCAAATTCCACCAGCTATCAACTTCACAAGACGCCAAGATTCCATCACATGTACTCAAGAATTTCAAACTTCAAAGGGGCATTTCTGGAAGTTCAAAGCTTAGAGTTTCTAGTTTTTTAGCTTATGAGGACCATATACACCCTCTATATAAAGGGTATAGGGTCATACATTACAATGGGCTCTTGGTTTTTCTTTGGTCAACATTCTGTGAATCTTTGTTTCAAGATTAATGAAAAAATGTTTGAATTGTTTGACGAAATCCAAGTGCCACTCTTATTCTATTGTTGTTATTGTTACATGTTTGTGATTTTGAAGTTTCAAAACCTATTTTTAAAGATTGTGCAAGAAATTGCATGTTTTTCCAAAATCTGATATTTTTCTAAGTCTTTGTTCAAACCCTTGGAATTTTTGGGTCAAAGGTTGATCAGATCACCCTGATAAGGAGCTTATCAAGGTGAAGTGAGATCTTGGCTTGGGGATAATCAAGGAGTGGGGTGCAAAGCTTGAATTAATCATCTTTATTTTTCATTTTTCTGTTTTATATATTGCTTGTTCTAACCTTGTTGTTCTTAGCAGCTTGTTGGAAGCTTGTGCCTTGTTAAGCTAGGCACATAAGCTCAAAAATTCGTGAGTTTGGATGTACATTCATGAGGTTTGAGATCTCTTACCAAAAATATGTTAAAAAGTTATTTTTAGTGAGTTTGTGATCTGCTGTTGTATGTGTTGTTCTTGGTGCCTGCATCTTGTTGATTATGCATGAGAATGATGTTATGATGCTTGTTTAAGTTTGGTATAACCTGTTACACACATTTACTTTGTTAAATCTTGGATTAAAAAGTTTAAGGGGTGTTTGGGTTTACTTGTTTATGCTTTGAATGCTAGTTTGAGTAGGTGCTAAGTGTTGGTTTGAGTTTGTATCTGATATACAAGTCTTTGAGTTCTGATATTTGCAAGTTTTGCTCTTTGAAACACCAAATCTGCTATTGTGCTATATCTTGCTTGATTTTGCATATTTTGACCTAAAATACTGGTAACACATAGAGTGTATGCATGTTTAGTATTAACAAGTGCTTAAATCAAGTTTGTGTAACCTGTTTTAGAGATTTGAAGGTTTGAAATTGGATCTGTGGTCAAATATATCAGCAACCTCACTTTGTGTTCTTCATTTGTTCATCAGTAGGTTTCATGGCTTGAATCTTTGTCTAAACCATGAACCAATGTATGAAACAAGTTTGTTTATGTTAATTTGAAATTATTATAGCTTGTGTATGCATTTGGTGAACTTTGGTTGGCTTATTCTTGCTTAATCTGCTTATTTTGTTCAAAACTACTTATGTTCATGTATGGGTAATGTCTGATGCTTAATTAATTAAACTGTACTAATTGGCTGGTTGGATTTCTAATTTCTTTGTTGCTATTGACTCGTTATAACCCACTGATTATAAGGGTGCCTTTGTGTGCTTTGATTCCAACAAAAATCCATTTAAGACAAAAAGTCAAGATAGTCAAGCAGTGGAAACTTTTCCCACTGCTGGACACCCAAAACTAGCCACTACTAGTGTTAATTTTCAATCAGCTTATCCATAAGCTATAATAGCTTATCCAGACCTGCAACAACTTTGATTTGTGATCAATCTTCATCATTTGACCCATTTGACTATTATGGAGCTTTTTAGGGTTTAACTAGAAAACCAATTGACTTGACTTTTTCATAAGTGCTTAATTTCTTATTCCAGCTTATTGAGTGGTTCTTTTTGAAAACGTTTTGTTGATTTTGCTTATTTAATTCACTTGAAACCTTTTGCAAAAAGAATCAGCACTTGAAACAGCCTAGAACTCGAAAACGACTATTTTGTCGTTTTATATAGAGAGCTTTTGCTTATTTCAGGCTTATTTCTTGGGCTTTTTTCAAAATTTCTTTTGACATATCTCTTTAGTATCCCAAAATAAGCTTGTGTGTCAAATTAGAGCTTATGGCATTAGCTTATGGCTTAATGGGCCAAAAAGCCCATTAAGAATAAGCTGTTGACTATTAAGCTGTGATAAGCACATTATCAGCTTTTTGGCCTTTAGACTTTTATTCTTAAAATCAAATTTTGAGTTAGATAGGTGATTTTGGGCTTAATTGGACAACTTTTTGCTTATTGGGCCAAAAAGCCCATTTAGGTGGACTGTTTTTCATTTTAGCCCATTTGGAGGCCCATTAGAGGTATTTTCGTCATTTCAAGTTCATTTCTGTTTGAATTAGGTTAAAATAAACTAGTTTGCAAGTTTTTAGAAATTTTTATAAATTTTGGATTTTTATTAATATTTTATTATTAAAATTAGTTTTTAATATTTTTGAAACTTTTTCATTTTTCCTAGATTAAATACATTAAGTTAGGAATTTTAAAAGTTTTAGATTAATTTTCTTGTCATTTAATTAATTTTTAGAATTATTTTAATATTTTAATAGTTTTTAATCATTTTTAAATAGTTTTAATTAATTTTGAATTTTTCAAAAATAGGTTTTAGTTTAATTAATTCATTTTAGAGGTTTACAAATTGAAAAATCTCATTGTGAGCTTTTTGTTAATTGAATTGATTTTTTGGTCTTTAATTAGCATTAAAAAATTATTATTTAATTAAATAAAAGGTTTGAGTGATTTTTGATTTTTTGTAAACTCTAATTACATTTTTAGGATTTATTGCAATTTTCTAGAAATTTTTAGGTTAATTTTTAAATTTCGTCATATTTTGCGGTTTTACGTGTACGACTTTCGTCTTAGTGTAATTTCAATCGTAACCGTCATCCTTTTCTCTTTTCTTTTCTCATAATCATAATCACAAATATTAATCATTTCTTTACACAACACACTAGCCTCCTTGAGAACGACCCCACACCGTTTTGGGTCATTTGTGCACGGTTTTCCTAAATCGTCGTGCTTACCACTATATTTACGCTCTTTTGTTTTTCCTAAAGCAAAGGTAGTGTGAATTTGCAAGTATCAGTAACACTTAAGAGCCTGGTTGATGGCCATCCCAAAATGATTACACTTGCCTCCATTCGAGACAAATTAGTCTTGAATGATGAGGGTGGGGTGGTTACCTTACCAGAGGCTGAAATTTTTGAAGGTCTCAAAAACTTGGGGTACAACATTTCTGCTAATCAAAAGTGTAAGTTTGCAAAAGGTCAGTTTGCACCCCATTAGAAGTATTTGATTCATACTATTTTGCAATGTTTATCATCTAAAACTACATCTTTTAATGAATTTGGGAGTCAAGTTGCTTCTGCTCTGATTTGCTTGGCAACAGGGCGAAAATATTGTTTTTCTCAAATGATTTTTGAAGGTATGGTCAAAAATGTCTGATGAGACTGCTTTTATACATGGTCTCATCGTCCAAATCGGGCTTAAAATACATTAAATATCATCAAATATGCCAAATATATGCTCGTGTTTGTTACTTGTGTATTTTTAGGTACGGATATTGAGGAAATGGCAAAAGATCACAAGAATCATTCAAAAACGAACACTGGAAATGAAGTCGCACAATGAACCGGGCCCAAGTTTGGAATTTTGCAAAATGACCCTTGAAGAATTGAAGATTGGAAAATTTAGTCCCTCATCTTTGAAGAACTTGTCACAAATGACCCTCCAAATGTCATTTGTACAAGTATGGTCCTTAAAGTTTGAAGATATTACAAGTTCAGCCCTTGGAAAATGAAGAATATGCAAAAGAAGCCCTTGTTAAAAGTTTGTAAAGAAATTGTGCCACTTTTGACAACTTTCCAAAAGTTGATAAGTGCAAGTTGGGCGTTGTTAGCATTATTTACAACATGAACAAAAAGGGAAACCTTGGGGGCCAAGTCTGCCAAACATCCAAACCTCCCCACCCAACCAATGACTGACACCTCATCACAACCCACCCAATAACCCATACCCTACCCGACCCCACCCAATAACCCATACCCACACCCGGTTTTAATTAAAAACTTGGTCAACTGGTCAACAAACTTTCCCACTAAACAACTTTTTTAAATTTCCTTTTTCCCCTTTTAGATTAAACCTGGCCTAATCCCTCTTAGAACCCTAATAATCCCCAGGGTCGATTAAACTCAAATCAAAGGAGTTTTGTCCCATCTAGTGCAGATCCCTAATTAAACCATTCTAATCCTAACCCACCCACCAAATACCTTTCCCACACACCCATGTGCCTTCCCTGGCCCTCCCCTGCACCCTTCTCTTTCCCACAATCCCAAAACCCGACACAACCAACGTGCTAGATCCCTCTCCTTGGTCCCCAAGTTCAATCCAACGACTATGACCACATTTTCTAGCTGGCACATCACATGTATCACTTTTGACCCAAAATTCGTCAAAGACTTCAAAGGGCTTTTTAGTGAATTCATCAATTAGGGTTTCCCTTTGTATTTTTTTATTCCAGCTTTCTAGAATAGTCTATTTAGCACTATATAAGGAGAATGAGGCTTGTTCATTCCCTTTGTTCCAGTTTTTAGCAAAAAAACATTTGTAATCTTTTTTTAGTTTAAAAGTTGGTATTTGTTAAGTGAGCAAGTGTAATTCCTTTTTAATATTATTAAAAGTTGGTGTGTGTTAATGCTAAAACTGTGTTCCATTTTAAAATTGTGAAAGATTTGTGTGTTTGATAATTCAGTTTTCAAAAGGTTTTTAAAAGGTATTTAATTTCAGAAAAGTGGAATCAAGGAAAGTGAAAGTGGACCTTGGTTTTGATTTTGTGAAATTGAAGTGTTATTAAAACGTGTTTTAAAATTTTCAAGGTTTGAGGAAAAGTTTTTAAGAAAGAAAGAAAGAAAACAGATTGGATATCTTGAATTTTTCTTTTCATTTTCTTAGCAGGGTTGTCTTGTTTGTTTCACAAGGTTCAGCATATACCCGAGTATATGGGAGGTGGTTTTTCAACCACTAGGGGCCTGGAAGTAGGTCCCTTTAGGTAAAAAGCTTTTACCTTTTTCATTTTTTTTTGTTTATCAAGTGATTTTTGTGAAATTGCATGAAAGTTGCTAGGTGTTGATTGTTTGTTTTAACTGTTTGATTTGAGTTATTTGGCTTTTATATGCATGATAGGAGCTTTATGAATCAGTTTGGAATAGTCTTGATGTGATTTGCTTTGTAAAAAACGTTTTCAAGTATTTTAAGGGGTGTTTGGATTTAAGTTTTATAGAGAGTTTGTGACAAGTTTGAGTATTGTAAACCTGTTAGAATCATGAATTAGGGTTGAGTTGGGTTGTATGATAGATTTAGTTCAGATTGGGAAAGTTTGGGACTCAATTGTATGCTAAAAAGTGGTTATTAAGGTCTAAAAACTGTCACTGCCTTGTCTGTGTGATTTTTGAGAGATTTTGCCATCAAATTTGTAAGGTTGTTAGATTATAGGCTGTGATAGGATTGTGAAGTGGTTTTAGGTCTTTTGGTAAGTTTGTATGCAAAGTATGACCCATTAAATTTCAGTTTGATGCACTTAAAATAAGCAAAACCCCCACAGACCCCTAGTCACCACATCAGCAACATTGTTTCGCCCTTGTATGCTTTATTTGTGAATTTGTGTGCTAAGTTTTTGTGCTTTCTTGTGTATCTTGACTCCCTATACTCCAAAGAGTATAGGGGTGCCTGTTTGTTACAAAGAAACATCACCAATTCAGCACAAATCCAAGCTCCTCTTGGACTGATTGCACAAGTGAAGAAAAGAACACATCACTTGTGTTCTTAAAATTAGAACTGAGCACGTTTTGGCTTGATTCAAGCTTAAATCTAGTTAAAAGTTGAATTGGATTTGTGTTATTAAGCTAACAAGTGTTATTGTTGAGTTTTTTTTTTTAAAAAAAAAGAAAATTTTTGCAAAAAGGTGCACCCTGCCTGGACTCGAACACGGGACCCCTCGTTGGGGGAGTGTACGTGTTAACCAGTGATCTAGATGCCCTTTTTACGTTTATGTTTCATTTCAAATCTTATTTAAGGTGATTTTGTTTGGTGCTTATTTAAATAAGCCGTAGCCTTTTGGCTTATTTCCAGCTTATTCATTAAGCGTTTTTGGTTTCTTTTATTTTTCCTAGGATATTAATAGTCATTAGGATTTTTCTGGCTTAAAAGTAGATTTTTCTCTTCATTTAATTATTTATTAGGATTATTATTAGATTTAATTTTAGAAAGTAAATTAAAAATAGTAAAAAGTATTTTAAAAATCCAGAAAAATAGTTTTTAGGTTTTAATTTATATTTTTGAGGTTTACATTCAAAAAAGTTTTCAAAAACTTTAATTTTTAATTTTATTTGATTTTAGGGTTTTTAGACAACTTTATAAATTAATATAAAATTAATAAAAAGGTTTTAGGAACTTTAATTTGCATTTTCTTCTTAGTTAGAATATTTAGGATTTTTTAGAATTTATTTTTGAACTTTTTATTTTTTGATTATTTTAATATTATTTTATTAGTAAAAATAGAAAGTTTAATTTTTAACTTTTTTTCATTTTTCCTAGGTTAAGGACATTAAATTAGGAACTTCTTAACTTTCCAATTAATTTTTAGGCTTTTCATTTATTTTCTAGAATTAATTTAATATTTAATAGATTTTAATAGTTTTTAAGTGTTTAAAAATAGTTTAATTTGGTTTTAAAATTTTCAAAAATAGTTTTTAGCTTAATTAGGTTATTTTTGAGGTTTACAAACTTGAAAACCTTGTTTGGGGCTTTTTAATAATTAATTGTGATTTTTAAGGCTTTAATTAGCATTAAAAAGTCATTATTTAATTAATTAAAAGGTTTTAGCAAGTTTGGATTTTTTGAAAACTCTTAGAATTTTATTGGGGATTTTTAGTAATTTTTAGGAATTTTTAGGTTAAAATTTTAATTTTTGTGTTTTTTACGTTTCTACGTCTTAACTTTCTTGTAGTGTTTTTGTCAATTTTTTATTTTTTCGTCTTCGTCATTTTTTTTCTTATCTTTTCTTCTTGTTAATAATCAAAAACATTAATATCATTCATTACACAACACACTAGCCTCCTCGAGAACGAACTCACTTTTCTTAAGGGTCATTTACACACGGTTTTCCTAAATCGTGCACGCTTGCCCTATATTATTGCCCTCTTTTCCTAAAGGGGTAATTTTACAACTATCATTTTGGCGCCGCTGCCGGGGAGGCGTGTTGTGTTTTAATTGAACCATTGTTGTTTTTTATATTAGCCATAATAGTATTTGTATTAGTAGCACTCTACTAATACGTATTATCGTTTTTCGGTTTTTGTGTGAATATTATTACTATATAGTATACGTAGAACAATAAATACACAAGTACTCCAAATACGTGAGCAATCACAACCTTGATTCGGGATTTCATCACTCGATCATTGTATTCGAATCTCAAACCAAAGAAAAAGGCAAAAATAGATAAATACTTTCGTGAAGCTTAATTTTGATAATACAAACTATAAGGTGGGTATAAGGCGGTTGTATTTCACAACCTAAAGGAAAAAGGCTCTTAAGTGCTTCGCGCCGCCTCGTTTCCTCCGCTTGCTTGTGCGTATTTGATTTTGAGAGTGAATCGAGGGTTTTGCTGCCCAAAGTATTATTACATATCATATATATTTTCTTGGTTTCTATTGATTAAACCCTCTTGAACGATTTGGTGTTCCACCATCGTTCTAAAGTCATCGAAGGCGTTCACTCCACATGATCGTTTTCATTCCTTGAGGCTTCGTTAATCAAGAGATTTGATTGAGGAGGAGATTTGTGGACTCATTGTCTACCTAATACATTTCACCAATTCCCAAAAAAGTTAATACCATCAAAAACAACAAAAAATTAAAAAAAAGTAAAAAAAACCAAAAAGAATCTTCTTTGCTCGTCTCCACGTTGTACGTGACGTTTATGCTCACTCGTAATCAAGCAAAACGTGCACGTAGACGAAAGAACAAAACTCCCACTCCAACTCATTCTAGTGAGGAGTCTCCTATTGACGAACCCATTGTACGAGAAGAACCAACCATGGCGAATCGAACTATGATGGAGTTACTTCAAGCACCCACCGAGGGTTATGGAGAGGCTATTGTGATTCCCGCTATCCTTGCGGAGAATTTTGAGGTGAAAACGGGTTTGTTGTCGATGATCCAAAACAACAAATTCCGTGGTGATGAGAAGGACAATCCCCACAACCATATCCGCCAATTTAATCGTCTTACCGCCACGTGCAACTTTAAGGATGTCTCGAATGACTCGATTAAGATGATGCTTTTTCTGTATTCCTTAGCGGGGCCCGCTAAAATTTGGTTAGAGAAAGAGCCACCCAATTCTATATTGACGTGGAAGGATCTCGTTTCAAAGTTCGTGAACCAATTTTTTCCGCCCTCTAAGACTACGCATTTGAAAAATGAGATTTCTAAATTTTCACAAAAATCAAATGAAAGTTTTTCAACGGCTTGGAATAGGTTTAAGAAGATGTTGCATGAATGTCCTCATCACGGTTTTTCCGACTTACACCAAATTGACACGTTTTACAATAGACTTAACGATCATGAAAGAGATTATTTAAATGCCGCCGCGGGTGGTAATTTTTTGTGTAAAACGGTTGAAGAAGCTTTGGTCATTATTGAGAATAGGTCTAAGGTTTATAGCCCTCGTCACACACCGAGTGTTGCCAAAATGGGCTCAACATCGTCTCGTTCTATCAATGCCTTACAAGATGAGGCTAATGAGGAAAACCGATTTTTCGATAGATTTGCTAACCTTATGTCCCATTGGAAGGCTCAAGAAGCTTCCAATTCCGCTTCGGTTAAAGCGGTTTCTAAAAGTTGTTTGTCGTGTGGGGAGCTCATGATCTTTCCGAGTGCATTACCGCGGATGGTAACACTTCGAATGCTTTTGTAGCCACGGGAACTTACAACCAAATCGGTCAAGGTTCTCGTT
Source organism: Glebionis coronaria (assembly GCA_025667525.1). Lineage (NCBI taxonomy): Eukaryota > Viridiplantae > Streptophyta > Magnoliopsida > Asterales > Asteraceae > Glebionis > Glebionis coronaria. Next base: position 380,955,753 of record CM046880.1, on the reverse strand, counting down.
CAAATCAAGCTCCACCAAATCAAAATGCTAATAACTATCGCAACAACAACCAAGGTGGAAATTACCAAGGAAATGAAAGGAACTATAACAAACGTAATTACCAAAGTGGAAATGGGCAAATTTCTAATTAAAACCAAAACCGTGATTTTCGAAACAATGCCCAAGGTTTTCAAAACGATCACACCAAAAATCTTCAAGGAGAATTTTTGAATTATGCTAAGGCTAATGATGCTAAGTTTGATAATATGCAACGTGAGATGGTTAGCTTAAGGTCCGAGTTGAAAAACGAGCTTAAAAACGAACTTGCTAATGAACTTAAAACTCATGCTAATAAAATGGAAGGAAATGTCACACGTCTCCAACAAAATCAACAAAAAATGGAGCAAGGTCAACATGAGATTAAGCAAGAGTTGTTAAAAGCGGATGCTAGGCAATCTAAGTTTGAAGACCGTATGGCTAAAATGTTTGAAGCTATCATGTGTAAGCCCTCTTCTTCGGGTGGTCTTCCTAGTGATACCATCGTGAACCCGAAAGGAGAATTGAAGGTTATTACTACTCGTAGTGGTAAAACTTTCAAAGAACCTATTTCTCGTCCAAGTACTTCTAAGGAGAAGGAAAAAGAGAAAGAACCCGGGGTTGTGGTTGAAAAGGAGCAAATTACAAGCCCACGAAGTACCGCTCAAACCACACCTACGGTTGAACCCACACCAATCATGGAACCCGAGATTCCAAGGCCTATGCCTATGCCTACTTTTCCCCAACCCACACCACCTTTACCCTACCCATCAAGACGAGACAAGGAAAAGGCACAAGAACGAAATAATTATCAATTTGAACTTTTTATGAAAATGTTTCGTGACTTGCATTTTAATATAAGTTTTGCCGACGCCTTAGTCATGATGCCTCGATTTGCCGCAAACTTCAAAAGTATGTTGAATAACAAAGAGAAATTGCAAAAATCGTCTAGTTGTTCTTCGGTTTTTCTAAGCCGCATACCTAAAAAAGTCAGTGATCCTGGAAAATTTTTAATCCCATGTGCTATCCAAGACATGGAAGAATGCTACGCCTTGGCCGATCTTGGTGCTAGTATTAATTTGATGCCTCTTGAGATTTTTAAATCGCTCAATCTTCCAAATCTCACTCCTTCAAGAATGTCAATCGAAATGGCCGATCATTCTACGATTCTAGCTTGTGGAGTTGCCGAGGACGTCTTCGTGAAAGTTGGAAAGTTCTACTATCCTGTAGACTTTATTGTTGTTGATATTCCCATCGATCCTAAAGTTCCATTAATTTTAGGTCGATCTTTTTTGGATACCTCAAGAGCACTTATCGATGTGCATGCAAGAAAAATCACTCTTCGTTTCAATGAGGAAGAACTCGTCATTAATGCAACCCAAAACTCTACTATTTCTCATGTGTATTCTATCACATCTTTGTACAATGTCAATCCCATCAAAAACATTTGCAAAAAGATTTCCAATAGAGTTTTAGGAGTTGTTGAGAAAAATGAAGTTCCGTCCCCTCCGCCGATGGAGGTTAAGAGTGTTAAGCCTACGATTCCAATCTCGAGTGATTCTTTGGATGATGAATACGTTGATCCCGATGGGGAGGTTTTCTTTGTTGACAAAAGATTTGAAAACTTGCCACCACCTAAGCCAAAAAGGTTTCAAAATGTGAGAATTTTTAGTGTGACTAACATTGCTTTAGATACACAAAATATTTTTGACATAATTAAATCGGGTTTTCACAAGGAGAGTGTAAAAGATGAAAAAGGAAAAGATTTTGAATTTAATTTAAAAGATTTTTCTACAATTCTAACTCCGTCATCACCGCGTTTATTGAGTACTACAAGCTCGTCTTCTCCTTTTGACGATGCTTTGTGTGGACTTAGTGTGGGGGAATCCCCTTATGTTCCCTCCCCTTTCTCCACCGAGGACGAGATATTTGATCCTGGAATTGCTTATATAGGGAAATCTCGGTCTTCCACCGATGCAATAAATGGAAAATCTTTTCATTTGATTGGTGCGAGTCTACCTCGAGTAGCTCAATATTTTGACTTACCCATTGTCCCACCCTTCTATGTCTTCTCTCCTATTTTCTTCTACCCCATTGGGGTTTGTGTTGAAGTGGCGTTGTTTCGTCTTTCATCCGAAAACGAAGACGCTATCTTTGACCCCGGTATACGTTTATCGCGTTTTTAAAGTACTCCACGTGCTTTTGGGCCTTGTTTATCATGTAAGCCCCACCAAAAATTGACCACACCATGATTATCCCTAAATGATCACATTTATGGGGATTCGAGTCGAGCTTTTGACTCGGTTATCAAAAACAAGGTGCCTCGTGGGGGAGACCCATGCTTATCCATGTACATATTATTGCTTTCTAATTAGTTAATGTGAGGGGATTTGTGCCCTTCCAACCTTTGTTCCGTGGTTGTTTATGAATTGTGGTTTTTAGATCATGATCTTCACGATTGGAGCCTCTCGTGTTCGTTTTATGGGAGCACTCGATCGTTTGCTTTGGAGGCCTTTCCCAATATCCATATGATATATCCTTTTTATGTTCTAACCTTAGGTTTATAGCACACTTCATAAACGGCTATTACTTATTGGTTACAACCTTTCCATGCTAGATTAGGCATTCGACTACGTCTCTAGTATGGGGGTGTTTGCACCCCTAGACTCGAAACATTGAGGACAATGTATAACTTTAGTATGGGGGGGTGAATAGATACTTGCCTTGCCAAACCTTCACGCTTTCCAAAGTTTATCGTTTTGTTTATCATTTTGTTGCAAAATAAGGCTAAAAATGGCCAAATTTTAAATTTTTTCTCATGTTTTATAAGTGTTTGAAGACACGAATGTGGATTTTCCGATGGCGAGAATAAGAGTAATTTTTTACTCGACCGTGCGTGTTGAGCACTTAGCTTTGGTTCCTTAACTACACATTAGGCTAAGTCTCTTAAATGAGGATGAGAAATGATAGAGTTAATTATAAGTTACTATGCTAAACGTAGAGTACTCGTATTCTTTCAAAAACTCATGTGTTCTCGTTGTTTGCTTATTCTCCCTTCGCATGTAAATATTTTTTGCTTAATAAATATTGATTTAGCGGTTTAGTTAGGATTGTTGGGTTTCTAGTCTTTTCTAGTAGCTTCCGTGTAATTAAATTGGGAAGACATTAAGGTATCGCCAGCGTCACGGTTTTGAAGTATTAGCACCCGAATAATCGAAAGCTTCACCCAATAATAAGATTTCAAGTGCTCACCTAAATCAAGTAAACAATTTGAAGCCCCACAAGGCCTTAAATCTATGCAAAATTGAAAGTGAATCAAGCCTTAATCTTCGAAGCTTTAAAGATCAAAAATTCGCTTTAGCGTGAGGATATACGTCTTTGGCTAATAAAACCACCGATGAGGCGGATAATAAAAGGCAAGGCAAGACCGAAGTCATAATAAAAGCTTCATGGCAAAGTTGAATAAAAGATGGAGGTAAACCAAAGATAATAAGGCCCTTCCGTTAGGGGGCGTATAAAAGTCTTGGTAATAAGTCTCATGTTCAAAACCGTTATAAAACCGTGTTTATCGATTCTTCTTGTCAACTTAATTTTTTAACATCGTTGTCTATTAGGAGGGGTTATTGATTTGATGGTCTTAGTTACACCGTTAGGACTCTATTTTTAGACCTAAATCTCTATTATCGCATAAGTCAACAATGTATCCTCGTGATCATTAAAGACATAATAAAATATAAGAGATACAACTTAGGAATAATGGGAGAATAAGTACGTGATTAGGGCATATGAGTAGTGTTAGCATTACTAACTTATAATGACAATGATCTCGTTGCACGCTTGGCATGGAATTGAAGTGAAAATCGAGGACGATGAAATTATTTCTAACGAAGCATTCACGTGTTCTTATTCTATGAACCTAAACGTCCCATTTTGCGATGAAAATCATACATTATGTCTAAAACGCAAGTAGTAGCAATAGTAGTAGTGTAGCTAGTTATCATTTCAATAAAAGTGAATAAAATGAATTTTGGAGATGCTATGATACTTTATTCTAGCATTGCGTGAGGGCACGGAAATGGTTTAGTATGGGGGAGTGATGAGACTGCTTTTATACATGTTCTCATCGTCCAAATCGGGCTTAAAATACATTAAATATCATCAAATATGCCAAATATATGCTCGTGTTTGTTACTTGTGTTTTTAGGTACGGATATTAAGGAAATGGCAAAAGATCACAAGAATCATTCAAAAACGAACACTGGAAATGAAGTCGCACAATGAACCGGGCCCAAGTTTGGAATTTTGCAAAATGACCCTTGAAGAATTGAAGATTGGCAAATTTAGTCCCTCATCTTTGAAGAACTTGTCACAAATGACCCTCCAAATGTCATTTGTACAAGTATGGTCCATAAAGTTTGAAGATATTACAAGTTCAGCCCTTGGAAAATGAAGAATATGCAAAAGAAGCCCTTGTTAAAAGTTTGTAAAGAAATTGTGCCACTTTTGACAACTTTCCAAAAGTTGATAAGTGCAAGTTGGGCGTTGTTAGCATTATTTACAACATGAACAAAAAGGGAAACCTTGGGGGCCAAGTCTGCCAAACATCCAAACCTCCCCACCCAACCAATGACTGACACCTCATCACAACCCACCCAATAACCCATACCCTACCCGACCCCACCCAATAACCCATACCCACACCCGGTTTTAATTAAAAACTTGGTCAACTGGTCAACAAACTTTCCCACTAAACAGCTTTTTTAAATTTCCTTTTTCCCCTTTTAGATTAAACCTGGCCTAATCCCTCTTAGAACCCTAATAATCCTAGGGTCGATTAAACTCAAATCAAAGGAGTTTTGTCCCATCTAGTGCAGATCCCTAATTAAACCCATTCTAATCCTAACCCACCCACGAAATACCTTTCCCACACACCCATGTGCCTTCCCTGGCCCTCCCCTGCACCCGTCTCTTTCCCACAATCCCAAAACCCGACACAACCAATGTGCTAGATCCCTCTCCTTGGTCCCCAAGTTCAATCCAACGACTATGATCACATTTTCTAGCTGGCACATCACATGTATCACTTTTGACCCAAAATTCGTCAAAGACTTCAAAGGGCTTTTTAGTGAATTCATCAATTAGGGTTTCCCTTTGTATTTTTTTATTCCAGCTTTCTAGAATAGTCTATTTAGCACTATATAAGGAGAATGAGGCTTGTTCATTCCCTTTGTTCCAGTTTTTAGCAAAAAAACATTTGTAATCTTTTTTTAATTTAAAAGTTGGTATTTGTTAAGTGAGAAAGTGTAATTCCTTTTTAATATTATTAAAAGTTGGTGTGTGTTAATGCTAAAACTGTGTTCCGTTTTAAAATTGTGAAAGATTTGTGTGTTTGATAATTCAGTTTTCAAAAGGTTTTTAAAAGGTATTTAATTTCAGAAAAGTGGAATCAAGGAAAGTGAAAGTGGACCTTGGTTTTGATTTTGTGAAATTGAAGTGTTATTAAAACGTGTTTTAAAATTTTCAAGGTTTGAGGAAAAGTTTTTAAGAAAGAAAGAAAGAAAACAGATTGGATATCTTGAATTTTTCTTTTCATTTTCTTAGCAGGGTTGTCTTGTTTGTTGCACAAGGTTCAGCATATACCCGAGTATATGGGAGGTGGTTTTTCAACCACTAGGGGCCTGGAAGTAGGTCCCTTTAGGTAAAAAGCTTTTACCTTTTTCATTTTTTTTGTTTATCAAGTGATTTTTGTGAAATTGCATGAAAGTTGCTAGGTGTTGATTGTTTGTTTTAACTGTTTGATTTGAGTTATTAGGCTTTTATATGCATGATAGGAGCTTTATGAATCAGTTTGGAGTAGTCTTGATGTGATTTGCTTTGTAAAAAACGTTTTCAAGTATTTTAAGGGGTGTTTGGATTTAAGTTTTATAGAGAGTTTGTGACAAGTTTGAGTATTGTAAACCTTTTAGAATCATGAATTAGGGTTGAGTTGGGTTGTATGATAGATTTAGTTCAGATTGGGAAAGTTTGGGACTCAATTGTATGCTAAAAAGTGGTTATTAAGGTCTAAAAACTGTCACTGCCTTGTCTGTGTGATTTTTGAGAGATTTTGCCATCAAATTTGTAAGGTTGTTAGATTATAGGCTGTGATAGGATTGTGAAGTGGTTTTAGGTCTTTTGGTAAGTTTGTATGCAAAGTATGACCCATTAAATTTCAGTTTGATGCACTTAAAATAAGCAAAACCCCCACAGACCCCTAGTCACCACATCAGCAACATTGTTTCGCCCTTGTATGCTTTATTTGTGAATTTGTGTGCTAAGTTTTTGTGCTTTCTTGTGTATCTTGACTCCCTATACTCCAAAGAGTATAGGGGTGCCTGTTTGTTCCAAAGAAACATCACCAATTCAGCACAAATCCAAGCTCCTCTTGGACTGATTGCACAAGTGAAGAAAAGAACACATCACTTGTGTTCTTAAAATTAGAACTGAGCACGTTATGGCTTGATTCAAGCTTAAATCTAGTTAAAAGTTGAATTGGATTTGTGTTATTAAGCTAACAAGTGTTACTGTTGAGTTTTTTTTTTTTTTTAAAAAAAAGAAAATTTTTGCAAAAAGGTGCACCCTGCCTGGACTCGAACACGGGGCCCCTCGTTGGGGGAGTGTACGTGTTAACCAGTGATCTAGATGCCCTTTTTACGTTTATGTTTCATTTCAAATCTTATTTAAGGTGATTTTGTTTGGTGCTTATTTAAATAAGCCGTAGCCTTTTGGCTTATTTCCAGCTTATTCATTAAGCGTTTTTGGTTTCTTTTATTTTTCCTAGGATATTAATAGTCATTAGGATTTTTCTGGCTTAAAAGTAGATTTTTCTCTTCATTTAATTATTTATTAGGATTATTATTAGATTTAATTTTAGAAAGTAAATTAAAAATAGTAAAAAGTATTTTAAAAATCCAGAAAAATAGTTTTTAGGTTTTAATTTATATTTTTGAGGTTTACATTCAAAAAAGTTTTCAAAAACTTAAATTTTTAATTTTATTTGATTTTAGGGTTTTTAGACAACTTTATAAATTAATATAAAATTAATAAAAAGGTTTTAGGAACTTTAATTTTCATTTTATTCTTAGTTAGAATATTTAGGATTTTTGAGAATTTTTTAGAATTTATTTTTGAACTTTTTATTTTTTTGATTATTTTAATATTATTTTATTAGTAAAAATAGAAAGTTTAATTTTTAACTTTTTTTCATTTTTCCTAGGTTAAGGACATTAAATTAGGAACTTTGTAACTTTCCAATTAATTTTTAGGCTTTTCATTTATTTTCTAGAATTAATTTAAGATTTAATAGATTTTAATAGTTTTTAAGTGTTTAAAAATAGTTTAATTTGGTTTTAAAATTTTCAAAAATATTTTTTAGCTTAATTAGGTGAGGTTTACAAACTTGAAAACCTTGTTTGGGGCTTTTTAATAATTAATTGTGATTTTTAGGGCTTTAATTAGTATTAAAAAGTCATTATTTAATTAATTAAAAGGTTTTAGCAAGTTTGGATTTTTTGTAAACTCTTAGAATTTTATTGGGGATTTTTAGTAATTTTTAGGAATTTTTAGGTTAAAATTTTAATTTTTGTGTTTTTTACGTTTCTACGTCTTAACTTTCTAGTAGTGTTTTTGTCAATTTTTTATTTTTTCGTCTTCGTCATTTTTTTTCTTATCTTTTCTTCTTGTTAATAATCAAAAACATTAATATCATTCATTAAACAACACACTAGCCTCCTCGAGAACGAACTCACTTTTCTTAAGGGTCATTTACACACGGTTTTCCTAAATCGTGCACGCTTGCCCTATATTATTGCCCTCTTTTCCTAAATGGGTAATTTTACAACTATCAATGTCACAAGCAATTCAAAATTTTGTATGTATCTAAGGTTTATAGAAGTTTTGTTGGATATGAGGCAACATGGTAAAATTCGTCACAAAGATCATTTTGAAGCTAACCCCCATACAACCAAACTATTCACCACTCTTGCAGCACCCTCCCCATAATTTTTTGGCAGGGCAGTTCCCCTTACTCAAACTATGATAAACCAGATCAGAAGAGAAGCTGCTTCTAAACTAAGAGCAGCCCAAACCACTCTTGCTGATGCCCCTGTTACTGATGCCCCTGCCAGCCAACTTCCCCCTGCCAACCCACAACAAGAAAAGAGAACCAAAACCAGGTTTTCTAGGTCTCCCTTGCCTAGTGATCCTTCACAAGTAGCAGAGAGGAAAGTCTCTAAGGGTTTAGAGCACACTAGGGGTTTGGCTGCCACTATTGTCTCACCCCCAAGGGGTGAGCAGGCTAGTGACACCATAAGTATGTCCTCTCCCTCACTCGGTAATACCTAAAAAGGAGAGCAATATCCTTTTAGGGTTGAGAGCAGTCTGAAACCACTATCCTTATTAGAATTGACCACTATGTGTATGAGCTTGAAAAAGCAGAATACACAGCTGGTACAAACTGTCAAACAACAGGGTCTAGTCATTAATAGTTTGGAGACGAGACTTGCTACACTTGAGGGGAGGAGAAGACCAAAGCTGATCATTTCCACAGATGAGGATGCTTTCAAAGGGGAGGAAGTACCTCAAACAGACGAGTCTACTAAGTGGTAAGCTTTTCCAAGTGACCAAGACCTTAGTAAAGAGAAGGTAGTCAGTGATGAGAAAGGGAGTGAAAAGGGGAGTGCAACAAAAGAAATAGCCCAGTCATTGCTGAATTTGGGTCATCAAGAAGAAGCCCCTGCTACAACAAAAGATTCCCGTGCTAGCAATATTCCCCCTGCTGTAAGTAATCCCCCTGCTATTACTATTACATCATCAAAAGCAGCTTTTTCTCAAACCTTTACAAGGAAAAAGAGACAGCTAGCTTAGAAGGGGATAAAGATTGGAGAGACTACTCCCAAAGCAAAACCAGTAGTGGATCCAAAAGACAAAGTAAAGGGGAAGATGATTGAACAGCCCAAGAGGAAGTACAAGCACAAAACACCTGAACAACTAAGGGCTCAATCTGAACATGATGAACTAGTAGCTCTAAGGGTACATGAAGAAGAGCTACGCATGCAAGAGGAAAGAATGCATAAGAAGAGAAAGGAGGTACAACTTAATGTCTCCAAGCTAGATCTCTCAGAACAGAAACATGTACAAATAAAGCCTAGAGAAATGCTTAAATAGGTTGAAATAATGCATAGAGAGTTGGGTGACAGGGTACCTCATGTTAAGGAGTTTCTGGAACAATGGGACAAGGAGTTAGTGAATGCTCCTTTGGAAGAAAGGTATGAACTGACTCTTCTGATCTTCAACTTTCAAAAAGAATACTTGGAAAGAAGAGTAAGCCAGATTCAGAAGGAAAAGTACTGGAAGTCTGAAAAGGAGGGGCTGGCACATTACAAGGTTATGCTTAAAAGATTCAAGAGGTGGACTGAAGCTTACTTCAAGGGTATGACTTTTGATGAGATATAGAAGGCAACCATGCCAGTGCTAAGGGAGACAAATATTGAGGGTCTCATTGGTATAGGTACTCCTGAAGATGTTGAGTACATGAAGAGGAAAGAGAAAATGATACAGAAAGCCAGGGAGGCTAGAAAAAGAAAGGCATAAGAAGAAGTAGGTGAATCCTCATTGGCAGGTGAAAGATCTGTGCTTAACTCACAAAGAGCAGCCAAAAGATTGAAGAGGATGGAAAAAATTGGTACAGTCATGTTAGCCTAAAAATATTGAGTCAAACAAGAATGTTCGGTCATAGGATTATATTGTAACATTTAGTAGAACGTTGTAATAGTTAGTTAAAATAGTCGTGACATTACGGGCTTGATGGCTAGCTTTAAAGGCCTCTTTCGAGGTACTAAGCATTTATTCAAGCCCGACCCAATCAAACATATAGCCCATTATGCCACATGTAGGCAAAGGCTATAAATACCCTTCCTAGCATGTTAGGAAGGGTAGTTAGTTGTTCATTTTCTCTAATCTAACATTCCATAAGTTTCACATACTTCTCTCTCATTTCTCTCTCTACTTTATCACTCTAGAATTCATCTATCTTCTACCTTTCTTTCTTGTTTAATCATCACAAATTAGGGAAAACAATTGGTATAAATCGCCATGGGGTAGTTTTGTGATTCTTTGTTGCTATACTATTTGGTTCATGTGATTTTCTCCTAACATCATCTCGAATTCAAGTGTTTCCTATGTTTTTCGTGTTCTAAATCGTACTATAGATCATCTACATACTTGTGCTAAGATTTTGGTTACTTTGGTTCGGATTCATACACGGAATCGTGTGAAAATCTTAACTTGTTTTCTTAAAGGTTCGAACTTGCTTATCCATCGTAATACTTTGGGGTTTACACATTCCCATCGTATATTCCAATCGCAAAAGCCCCCGGGGTTTCTACATTGCGATCGTGGATTCCGATCACTAGGATTGCGATCTAAAAGTGCGATCAAACTTGCGATCTAAGATTGCGATCAGACTTGCGATCTAGCATTGCAATCAGACTTGCGATCTAGCATTGCGATCAGACTTACGATCTAGCATTGCGATCAGACTTGCGATCTAGCATTGCGATCAGACTTGCTATCTAGCATTGCGATCAGACTTGTGATCTACATTGCGATCAGACTTGCGATCGAACATTCTGATTGGACATTGCGATCTACATTTCGATAGGACATTGCGATCTATATTCCGATCGAAGCACTTTGAGACATTGCGATAGGTTTGGACGTAGCGACAATTGGAGGATTTCTTGAAAAATTCTAAAATTACACTTAAAATTTTCGAACTCGTGTGTTTTTTGGTTTTTTTGAGAATTTTTTGGTTTTTCAAAAACATATTGTTAGGGATTTCAAAACCTCTTCTAATCAACAACAATCACAATTACATCTACTTAAGATCCATATTCATTTCTAAATTCAAAGCTTATCAAGATGGATTCTACTACAGATATATCGTGTAACAAACAACAACATCATGGTGGCGGGCAATAAAGAGAGACCACCAATGCTTGTGTCCGGTATATATGCACAATGGAAATCACGATTCCTTCGATATATTGACACAAAACCTAATGGTGATGTTCTTCGCCGTTGTATCACCGACGGTCCCTATACTCTCACTACAATCACCATTCCTGCAATTCCAGCAACCGACTCGACGACCGGTTCCGATAAGCAAACAACTGAGGAAACATATGAGAACACTTCGAAAGAGAAACGTGCTTGGATTGATGCAGAGAAAGAACCAATCTATTTGATTCTCAGTGGGATTGGGGATGATATTTACTCAACGGTTGATGCGTGCTCTACTGCAAATGAAATGTGGTTTGCCATTGAACGCTTGCAACAAGGAGAATCACTTAACAAGCAAGATGTCAAAACTAACTTGTTTTGGAACTTTGGTAAGTTTACTTCATTGGATGGGGAATCAATTGATTCATATTACTCAAGGTTCTACAAAATGATGAATGACATGACAAGAAACAATTTGCAAGTCTCCACCATGCAAGTCAATGTGCAATTTCTACAACAACTTCAACCAGAATGGACACGGTTTGTAACTTCGATGAAACAACAGAGTAAGTTAGACGAGGTCAACTATCACATGCTCTTTGACATTTTGAAACAATTTCAGAATGAGGCGAATGAACTTCGAGCTGAAAGGATAGCAAAAACTGCTAATCCACTTGCTTTGGTGTCTACCACTCAACATGTCCAAGATCATCGCTCTCGTGCTCAAAGTCATACTCTACTATGTCACACCCTCAATCTGGCCCATGTGTACAATTACACGAGGATGTGACTATCATGACAACCAAGAGACATAGATACAAGAATAACTAAGAAAATTCATTTTTCATTCATAAAACATAAAAAAAATAGAATTAGTCCCAAAGAAAATTGTTTTACACATCATAGTAGCATAAATGAAGTTTTCAAATGTCATACATCCAAAGCAAGTCTCGAAGTTAAATCATGATAATTTTTATTAATTTCCATAGCACAACCACGTCACTCCTCCGCCTTGACACCTAAGAAAAACATTGCTAAAACGTCAACACAAAGGTCGGTGAGTAATAGGTTTAAGTATAAGTAGTGTGATGAACCATAAGATTTTAGTTAGGCAACCGACAAATAATCTTATAACAAATACAATATTATTATCAAAATAGCATACGTTCATGATATCCTACGTCTAAGCACATGACACCAAAGCGTTAACCGTACTAGCAACATAATATGAGAGCCCAATCAAATACTACCCCAAAGTATTCGTAACAACCTCAAATGTATTTGTACCCAATTTGGTCACACAACTAACATTAGATAGGGAGGCGAATCCCAATAGATCTATCCATAACATTTGCGCTTACACAAAGTTATTAACGGTTCATGATAGTGGGCTAAAGCATCTAGGGGTATCGCTACTTAGACATCATGTAGGCACATATGAGTTTTAAGGTACTTATGTTCATCCGTAAAAACAAGCAATGTTCTCACCCCAAAGTGATAAAACAAGTAAAAGTAGGGCTATAAACGCACCTCGTTAGTTAAGCAAATGGATGAAATGCAAGAGAGCTCAAGACCACGACCACGTTATCCACGACCTAGGTTAGGTATAAATATCGTGTTACGACGACTATGAATTAACAATAAAAATGCAAGTCTTCCTAGTTGTGCTTGACTTTACGTTTTATTTACAAAAAACTCGTGACACGCGTTTGCTATACTTAATATGGGTTTGACTCATACAAAGTTATAATAATTTTAGACTTTGGGCTTATATAGGCCGGCCCAAACACCACAACCCATAACTTTAAAACTCGGCCCAAGGTTTATACTAGTTCAGCCCATAAGTCCAAATCATTGGCCCAAGTCCACAAGCCCAGTCCATATAGGGTGATACAAACAAGGGAAGGACATAGAGTTTTATTACTCTCTATCTGTTTGACTTTTCATATCATACGTAACAAAACACACACACCAAATAAATCTCTCTCTCTCTCTCTCTCGCCGATTCTCCAACCTTCATCTTTTATAGGTTATTAAAAATCCGAATCTCATTCATTATTCATCTATATTCGCCAAATCTCTTAAACATAGTTAAATCTGGTTTGTAAACATCAAGTTTTGGTGTTTTTGGTCTGATTCGTGGTTCATACAACATGGGTTTCATCTCCTTAAGTGTTTAATCTGAATATTCATGTGGGTTTCATGTTTATTCATGAATGATTTCTTCGAAAAGATAAGTATAATATCTATTTAGTGTTTATGAATCAAGATCTTGTGTTTCATTGATACTCTTTCGTAAAAATATATGATTCTCTTGGTTTAAAAGCACTCTAATTAACCTTAATTAGATGTTTCCAGTTTCGAATTTGAATAAACAAATTTTAGGGTTTCATATAAATAGGGTTTTTTGATAAATCTCGCGCTTATATGTATTTAATTAATGTTTTCGTTTATAAAAACAAGTTTAATTGTACTAATTAGACGAATTGGATGATTTAGGGTTTCAGTCAAAATTAGGGTTTCGAAATATTTAGGGGTTTTTATAAATCTGGTGTTTAATCATGATTAATTAGTGTTCTTGATAATAAAAACGTGTTAATTATGTTAATTAGTACGATTTTAGAAATTAAGGTTTACAAATTTGTAGGTTTTGAATATATTCGGTTTCTAATGAGGTTATAAAGAAGAAAATAGTAAAATTTCCAGTTTTCTCTTATAAGATGATTGAATTAGGGTTCGGCCGATTAAGGTGATTTGCATTCGGTTTGGGTTTTTGGTTTTTCAATGGTGTTATATCTATCATATTAGGTTTTCACATTAATTTCCTTCCCATGGTAAACATATAATGGTTCGGCTACAATTTTCTAACACATGTACATGGTTTTTCCTAGGTTCATTCGTCAAGCACTCTACATGGCATGTTATGAAAATAAGTAGAAGGGATGTAAAAGACTCACAAGGGTGTTTGGTTTCGGCTTGATGTTTCGGACAGAATGAGGTGTTAGCTCGGTTGGAATACAAGGCTTGCTTCTTGCTCAAAGATTTCTCCCAGCACTCTTCACCTAGCCCAGATTTGTTTGTGATTTAATTGTGTTTTGTATTTGGACTTGTGAAAAAGGGACTGCATTTTATCTTGTATTTTGTTTCATAGGGTTAGTCTCCATCCGAAATTGTAAACTTGTGATACACCCATTTGGGGAAATCTCAGCCTGTGTGTTGGCCTGGAGTGGTGAGTGGGAGAAATATAATATGTGTTTCCAGGTTATGTAGTTGACTTGGTTTGACCCTCACATGTACAGATTTTTATAATTTTGAATGTCACAGTTTCTTAGTTAGCTTGTATTTGCATTTCTTGTCCAAGTTTAGCCCAATAAGGGTATATAAGATTACATTTTGCCCAAGATAAATGGTATTGATACTATATGTTTTAGACGTGTGGGGGTTTAAATCAATTTGAATAACATAATGCAACCTCAAAACACGACTCAAGTAATAGTGGATACGGGTACTCTCGGGAGTTTAATAAACATTCATAACCGGCACAAACCGTTAATTAATAAAAATGTTTACAAATGAGCACGTCCTATTTTAATAGACGCGAAAATTCAAGTTGTTACATTCGCTCTCCCTAAAGAGGGCTTTGTCCGCAAAGCAAACAAACGATACATTTTAAATCGACACCACATTAGTAAACAAGTGAGGGTACTTTGCTTTAAATTGGTCCTCGCGTTCCCAAGTAAATTCGGGTCATCGTCGTGCATTCCAACGCACTTTAACAATAGGTATACGACTTTGTTTGAGTCGTTTAACTTCTCGTTCCATAATTTCGATGGGTTCTTCAACGAACACGAGTTTGTCGTTGAGTTGGATTTCGTCCATAGGTATGACTGGCGTTTCGTCGGATAGACATTTCTTCAAGTTGCAAATGTGAAAAACAATATGCACACGATTAAGTTCTTGAGGTAACTCCAAACGATAAGCAACGTCACCAACGCGTTGAATAATTTAGAAAGGTCCAATATATCGAGGGTTTAGCTTTCCTCGTTTTCCAAAACGGATTACACCTTTCCATGGCGCGACTTTCAACATTACTCGATCTCCGACTTTAAATTCAAAAGGCTTTCGTCTTTTGTCGGCATAACACTTTTGTCGATCACGAGCCGCTTGCATACGACTCTTGATTTGTACGATTTTCTCCGTTTTCTCGTGAATAATTTCCGGACCGGTAAGTTGTGCATCACCAACTTCCGCCCAACAAATGGGTGAACGACACTTTTGACCGTAAAGCGCTTCAAACGATGCCGCTTTAATGCTAGTGTGGTAGCTATTGTTGTACGAAAATTCTACTAACGGTAAGTGTCGATCCCATTTGTTTCCAAAGTCGATTATGCATGCGCGAAGCATATCTTCTAACGTTTGGATGGTTCTTTCGCTTTGGCCATCCGTTTGAGGATGATAAGCCATACTCATGTCCAATTGCGTTCCTAACGCTTCGTGGAGAGATTGCCAAAATCTTGAGCAATATCGACCGTCTCGGTCCGATATGATAGAAATTGGTACGCCGTGCTTAGCAACGATTTCCTTCACGTATAATCGTGCCAATTGATCCATCTTGTCATTTTCCTTCATCGGGAGGAAGTGTGCGGACTTCGTTAAACGATCAACGATGACCCAAATGGTGTCGTAACCCGTGGACGTTTTAGGAAGTTTGGTAATAAAGTCCATAGTAATTCTCTCCCATTTCCATTCCAGGATCCTAGGTTGGACTAGTAATCCGGAAGGATTTTGGTGTTCAACCTTAACTTTGGCACAAGTTAGGCATTTACCAACATAAGTCGCGATGTCGGCTTTCATGTTTGGCCACCAATAGAACATTTTCATGTCATGGTACATTTTGTCCGATCCGGGGTGGATCGAATACTTGGAATTATGCGATTCATGCATGATTAGAGCTCGAACATTACCATAACAAGGTAACCAACTTCTATTGTCAAGACACAATGTTCCATCGGCACGTGCAACGAGGTTCTTGGTGATCATTCCACTGGCTTCTTCTTTATCGATGTTTTCTATCTTAATAGCTTCTCGTTAGGCTTCTAAGATTTTTACGGGTATGTTTAAGCCAATAGTTATCACTAAAGCTCGAACCCTTAGAGGTCGTTCGCGAGGTTTTCTACTCAAGGCATCGGCTACAACGTTAGCTTTTCCCGGGGTATAACGAATGTCACAATTGTAATCTCCAAGAAGTTCCAACCAACGTCGTTGTCTCATGTTGAGTTCTTTTTGGTCCAAGATATGTTGAAGACTTTTATGATCGGTGTAAACTACATACTTAGTTCCGTAGAGGTTGTGTCTCCAAATTTTAGAGCAAAGACAACCGCGCCTAGCTCCAAATCGTGAGTAGTGTAATTTTCTTCGTTCGGTTTTAGTTGTCGAGAAGCATAACCAATGACCTTTTTCCTTTGCATGAGAACCACGCCTAGGCCTTTAATCGAAGCATCACAATATACTTCAAAGTCTTCACTACCCTCGAGTAGTGCGAGAATGGGCGCGTCACAAAGTTTTTGTTTGAGAGTTTGGAAAGAAGTTTCTTGGTCGTCTCCCCAAATAAACTTTTTCTTCTTTTGAGTCAATTCCGTCATAGACTTAGCGATTTTCGAAAATCCTTCGATAAATCGTCTATAATAACCGGCAAGTCCAAGGAATTGGCGTATCTCCGTAGGAGTCATAGGAGTCGCCCAATCCTTTACCGCTTCGATCTTAGCGGGATCCACATGGATACCACTACTATCGATCACGTGTCTAAGGAATTGTACCGTGTAAATCCAAAATTCACACTTGGCGTATAATTGTTCTTGTTTCAACAATTCCAAAATTTTCTTTAGATGTTCCTCATGTTCTTCCTTACTACGAGAGTAGATAAGGATATCGTCAATAAAAACGATCATGAACTTGTCCAAATAAGGTTTACACACGCGGTTCATAAGGTCCATGAATACCGCGGGTGCATTGGTTAACCCATATGGCATAACTTGAAATTCAAAATGACCGTATCGGGTTCGAAACGCCGTCTTGGAAATGTCTTCTTCTCGGACACTAATTTGGTGATAACCCGACCTAAGGTCAATCTTGGAATAAATGCTCGAACCTTGAAGTTGATCAAACAAATCATCGATCCTTGGGAAAGGGTAACGATTCTTTATAGTGAGTTTGTTCAATTCGTGATAATCGATGCACATGTGGAACGATCCGTCTTTATTTTTCACAAATAAAACCGGGGCTCCCCAAGGTGAGGAACTCGGTCTTATGAATCCTTTGTCGGTAAGCTATTTTAGTTGATTGGCTAATTCCTTCATTTTGGCGGGCGCTAGTCGATAAGGTGCTCTTGCAACGGGTGCGGCTCTGGGAGTTAGTTCGATGTGAAATTCTACTTGACGAAGTGGAGGTAATCCGGGTAAGTCCTCGGGAAAAACTTCGGGAAAATCACACACAAGTGGGACGTCTTCAATTTTCTTCTCCTTCGGTTCGGCTTCGTTTTTACTAGTAACTTGAATAAGGAAAATAGGACGACCTTCTTTGATGTACTTTTGGGTTTTAGTACATGAGATGACATTTAAGCTAGCCCAGCTTTTCGCACCGTTCTTTTCACCAAGTATGGTTAAAGTTCGGATTCCGTAGGGAACATGGACTTGTTTTTCGTGGCAAATTATCTCCGCATGTTACTTGGATAGCCAATCCATACCAACGATAACGTCAAAGCTTCCAAGTTCGATAGGTAAAAGTTTGATGATGAAAGGGATATTTTGGAGACTTAAGGTGCAACCCATAAGTACGGTGTTTGTAGTGATCGATTTACCATTGGCTAATTCCACATTATAGTCGACATATAACGGAGTGGGGTTCACATTTAATAGTTCACTAAAGGCAATGGATGTAAAACTTCTATCGGCACCGGAATCAAATAATACGGAAGCATAGATGTTATTGATAAGGAACGTACCGGTGACCACGTTATTGTCTTGGATGGCCGCTTCGGCACATAAAGCGTACATACATCCCGGTGCTCCCGTTTGATTCCCATTGTTCCGACCATTATGATTTCCATGATTTTGACGAGGTTGTTGACGAGCTTGGTTGTTGTTGTTGTTGCCTCGGATTTGGTTTCCTCGGCCTTGAGTGGTAGCTTTTGGACACCTATTCTTAAAGTGACCTTTTTCGCCACAACCATAGCAAGTGACATCCGCGTATTGAGCATTTGGAGCGATAGGAGTCCGTTGGTTCGTGGGCTTCGGTGCACTACGACAATCTTTGGCGAAGTGACCGGGTTTCCCACAATTGTGACACATGCCTCCACATGCACCATTGTGGTGTTTGCCACACTTACCACAAAATGGTAGCTTTCCATGGTAACCGGATCCACCATTCACATTGAACACCTTTACCACATCTTGGCATTTGTTAGGGTGGTCACCATGATTGGGGCCATGGTTCCCTTCCCATTTCCGTATATTATCACCACTTTCCAAGGTGACGGAGTCCATCAAACCATCCGCCATTTCAATGGCTTCGTTCAAATCATTGGGTTTTGAAGAGATGACATCTCCTCAGATCGAAGGTGGTAGTCCAACGATGAATCTTTCCACGGCACGTGTCTCATTTGGTATCATTTCGGGACACATCAATCTCAACTCTTGGAATCTTTGAGTGTAAGCCATCAAGTTAACTCCATGTACACGGAGGTTCCACTACTCGGTTTCCAATCTTTTCATTTCATTCCTAGGGAAATACTTTTTGAGAAGCATTCCATTGAAATGAGCCCAAGGAGTAGCATTGGCCGCTTCCAAACCGATGGCTTTCACATGAATATTCCACCAAGTCAATGCACCATCAATCAAAGTGCTAGAGCTAAATTTCACTTTGTCACCTTCGGTGACATTGCTCACGCTAAATTGAGATTTAAGTCTCTCAATCCATCGTGCAAGGCCCACGGCACCTTCGGTGCCATTAAAGGTGCTAGTCAAGCATGAGCGAAACTCCTTGTACGAGCACGCATGAGTAGGAGGTACCGAAATTGGCACTTGATTAGTTTCCTCTTGTGTGCTTGGATTTGTCTCGTTGGCGGAAAGGGCAGCGGAAACTCCATCGGTTATCATTTGGCTCAACACCGATGGGTCGATAGTGATGGGTGCGACCGGAGTCGGGTCGGATCTATTCTTGCGGGTTTTTGGTGCCATAGTCCTAATTGCACAACAAAGTTTATGGCAAGGTTAGCATTACGAGTTCATGGCTAGAGAGTACAAGCATGTCACAAAACACGATATAGCATCCAATGAAGTAATAATCAACAACTTATGTAGTGCACAAATAATTCATTCCACGATTAGAACAAAAAGAAATACAAAGAGTTAGCACATTGTTTTAGAATTTTTAGAGATTACAACACATGGAGAGAAAATTTGGAACGATAGTGTACACAAATGAACCAAACATAAATCTAATAGAAACGGTGCTCAAGGGCGGCAATCCTCTCGGATAAATCAATCAATGCCCTATGTAGAAGGGTGCGCAAAGCCCCGATCTCGTAATGTTGGTCCTCGACCCTCCTAGCTAGTCCCGCGAAATGGTCGGGTGGGGGTGGCGCATTCCTACCCAAACCCACGATGACCGCCTCGTAACAAGTCTCGAGTCAAACCAATGACTCATGAGACAAGCTACCCAAATTACGAAGCACGTGGGTCACCTTGCCTCGCAAGGTACAAAGCCTAGTAAAACAATGAGGGGGAATTCCACGAGCCTTGGCGGTCGTGGAGCATTCGGCTCCATTAAGGCCGCAAGTTGGGGGTGGTATGGGCATAGTGGGTCTAAAAGAGACATTGTGCCTTTGGGGAACTCTCACGGATGGTGACTTCGAAGACTTGCGGGTAGTGCGGGTAGATCTCACATGTCTTGGGGCCAACTTCTTCCCAATCATAGAACCTCTCACTGACATCCTCGCGGTACGGTTTTGGCGATGGGCCCTCGGGGCAAGAGATGATGAAGTGGATGGAGGAACCATGGGCGCCTTGCCACGCCTTGTGTAGAAAATGAGTGGCGGTGGCGAAGAGCGAGTAGGCGCACGAGCACTTGGCTCTCCTCGAGTGGATGATAAAGGCGAAGCACCACTAGTATAGGATCCGCGTCGTGCTCCATCCGTAGATGAGCTCAAGTAGTACAACGAATCTTCAGACGAGATAGACATGTCACTGCCAAATCAAGAAACGCATGTGTAAGAACAAATCAATTTTGCAATATGTTGTAATTTTAGTTTGTCATGGCACACACCATTTAGCACAAAAAAGTTTAAGACATGTTGATACAAGATCAATATTGTATTCGCATAGCATGACACAAACCATTTAACGTAGGGTTTCCAAGAAGTATAATAGCATCAATTTTGCATTCACGTAACATGGCACAAACCATTTAGCATAGAGTTAGTAGTGTCGAAATAAAATTTAATTTTTGCGTTCGTATAGCATGGCACAAACCATCAAGCATGGGGTTTCAAGTAGTGTTGAAATAAAATTCGATTTTGTATTCGTATAGCATGGCACAAACCATTAAGCATAGTGTTTCACGTAGTGTCGAAATAAACATCGATTTTGTATTCATATAGCATGGCACAAACCATTAAGCATAGAGTTTCACGTAGTGTCGAAATAAACATCGATTTTGTATTCACGTAGCATGGCACAAACCATTTAGCTTATAGTCATAAATTACGTTACTTGATAATTTTAGCAATTTACTTAATAGGGTACTAAGAGCAATGAAATGATACAACTTAAAGCTACAACTTACTTGTCGAAGGCGCGAAGTGATGTGGTCTATGGAGATGGAGGTAGTTATAGTCTAGTATTACTCTTTTTCCAAAATTTCATTTTTGACCAAAACCTTTGTAAAAATGATTTTTATAAAAGTAACCTAGTTCTCTATAACCATGGCTCTGATACCAATCTGTCACACCCTCAATCTGGCCCACGTGTGCAATTACACGAGGATGTGACTATTATGACAACCAAGAGACACAGATACAAGAATAACTAAGAAAAGTCATTTTTCATTCATAAAATAGAATTGGTCCCAAAGAAAATTGTTTTACACATCATAATAGCATAAATGAAGTTTTCAAATGTCATACATCCAAAGCAAGTCTCGAACTTAAATCACGATAATTTTTATTAATCTCCATAGCACAACCACGTCACTCCTCCACCTTGACACCTGAGAAAAACATTGCTAAAAAGTCAACAAAGGTCGGTGAGTTTATAGGTTTAAGTATAAGTAGTGTGATGAACCATAAGATTTTAGTTAGGCAACCGGCAAATAATCTTATAACAAATACAAGATTATTATCAAAATATCATGCGTTCATGATATCCTAAGTCTAAGCTCATGACACCGAAGCGTTAACCGTACTAGCAACATAATATGAGAGCCCAAGCAAATACTACCCCAAATTATTCGTAACAACCTCAAATGTATTTGTACCCAATTTGGTCACACAACCAACATTAGATAGGGAGGTCAATCCCAATAGATCTATCCATAACATTTGCGCTTACACAAAGTAATTAACGGTTCATGATAGTGGGCTACAGAATCTAGAGGTATTGCTACTTAGACATCATGTAGGCACGCATGAGTTTTAAGGTACTTATGTTCATCCGTAAAAACAAGCAATATTCTCACCCCAAAGTGATAAAACAAGTAAAAGTGGGGCTATAAACTCACCTCGTTAGTTAAGCAAATGGATGAAATGCAAGAGAGCTCGAGAACACGACCACGTTATCCACGACCTAGGTTAGGTATAAATATCGTGTTACGACGACTATGAATTAACAATAAAAATGAAAGTCTTCCTAGTTGTGCTTGACTTTATGTTTTATTTACAAAAAACTCGTGACACGCGTTTGCTATACTTAATATGGGTTTGACTCATACAAAGTTATAATGATTTTAGACTTTGGGCTTATATAGGCCGGCCCAAACACCACAACCCATAACTCTAAAACTCGGCCCAAGGTTTATACTAGTTCAGCCCATAAGTCCAAATCATTGGCCCAAGTCCACAAGCCCAGCCCATATAGGGCTATACAAACAAGGGAGGGACAGAGAGTTTTATTACTCTCTATCTGTTTGACTTTTCATATCATACGTAACAAAACACACACACCCAATAAATATTTCTCTCTCTCACCGATTCTCCAACCTTCATCTTTTCTAGGTTATTACAAATCCGAATCTCAATCATTATTCATCATTATTCGCCAAATCAATCCTAAACATAGTTAAATCTGGTTTGTAAACATCAAGTTTTGGTGTTTTTAGTCTGATTCGTGGTTCATACAACATGGGTTTCATTTCCTTAAGTGTTTAATCCGAATATTCATGTGGGCTTCATGTTTATTCCTGAATGATTTCTTCGAAAAGATAAGTCTAATCTCTATTTAGTGTTTATGAATCAAAATCTTGCGTTTCATTGACACTCTTTCAAAAATATATGATTCTGTTGGTTTAAAAGCACTATAATTAACCTTAATTAGATGTTTCCAGTTTCGAATTTGAATAAACAAATTTTAGGGTTTCATATAAATTAGGGGTTTTGACAAATCTCGCACTTATATGTATTAAATTAATGTTTTTGTTCATAAAAACAAGTTTAATTGTACTAATTAGACGAATTGGATGATTTAGGGTTTCAGTCAAAATTAGGGTTTCGAAATATTTGGGGGTTTTTATAAATATGGTGTTTAATCATGATTAATTAGTGTTCTTGATAATACAAACGTGTTAATTATGTTAATTAGTCCGATTTGAGAAATTAGGGTTTACAAATTTGGGGGTTTTTGAATATATTCGGTTTCTAATGAGTTTATACAGAAGAAAATAGTAAAATTTCCAATTTTCTCTTATAAGTTGATTGAATTAGGGTTCGGCCGATTAAGGTGATTTGCATTCGGTTTGGGTTTTTGGTTTTTCATTGGTGTTATATCTATCATATTAGGTTTTCAGATTAATTTCCTTCCCATGGTAAACATATAATGGTTCGGCTACAATTTTCTAACACATGTACATGGTTTTTCCTAGGTTCATTCGTCAAGCACTCTACATGGCATGTTATGAAAATAAGTAGAAGGGATGTAAAAGACTCACAAGGGTGTTTGGTTTCGGCTTGATGTTTCAGACAGAATGAGGTGTTGGCTCGGTTGGAATACAAGGCTTGCTTCTTGCTCAAAGATTTCTCCCAGCACTCTTCACCCAACCCAGATTTGTTTGTGATGTAATTGTGTTTTGTATTTGGACTTGTGAAAAAGGAACTGCATTTTATCTTGTATTTTTTTGCATAGGGTTAGTCTTCATCCAAAATTGTAAACTTGTGATACACCCATTTGGGGAAATCTCGGCTTGTGTGTTGGCCTGGAGTGGTGAGTGAGAGAAATATAATATGTGTTTCCAGGTTATATAGTTGACTTGGTTTGACCCTCACATGTACAGATTTTTATAATTTTGAATGTCGCAGTTTCTTAGTTAGCTTGTATTTGCATTTCTTGTCTAAGTTTAGCCCAATAAGGGTACATAAGATGACATTTTGCCCAAGATAAATGGTATTGATACTATATGTTTTAGACGTGTGGGGGTTTAAATCAATTTGAATAACATAATGCAACCTCAAAACACGACTTACGTAATAGTGGATACGGGTATTCTCGGGAGTTTAATAAACATTCATAACCGGCATAAACCGTTAATTAATAAAAATGTTTACAAATAAGCACGTCATATTTTAATAGACGCGAAAATTCAAGTTGTTACACACTACATCCTCATCACCAAGATAGTCCACTACATCCTCTTCACCAAGATACTACACTTCATCTAAGTATTCAGCTCCTACAAGATCACGAGACAAATAACCAAGAGCACCATCGCCATGCCATCATCGAGGACAGTGATGAAGATCTAGCTCAGAAGGATAGGGAGATGAAACAACAAATTGCTTTTATTATGAAGACCTACAAGAAAATCTTCAAACCCACCAACAACAATCTTCGAACATCATCTAACGCCAGGAACCAATATGTTGAGAGTCCTCGAAGGTATGACATACGTCAACATGATGAAAGTCCTCCTAGGAATGATCGACGTAATCCAACACATGTTGAGGGTTCTACACGATATGATCGACAAACTTCTAAGTATGATACTCAGAGTATTGCTACTGTTGCTGGGAATAGAGAAACTATTGGTACTCAAGTGGTTCAGCAAAGTGGGATTCAATGCTTTAATTGTCAAGGTTATGGGCATATGGCAAAGGAATGCAGAAAGCCGACGATTTAGGGACTCTGGTTATCATAAGGAAAAGATGCTGCTTTGTAAGAAGATGAAAGCTATGGTTAAATTGTCGGTTGAGGAAGGAGCCATGCTTGATGACACTGATGATGAAGCCTCCGATCAAGAACTTGAAGCACATTACTCGTACATGGCAAAGGTTGAAGAACTTCTCAACGTCACTGAAGATGACAATGGTCCTATCTTTGATACTGAGCCAATTGATAAGGTACACACTGAAGAGGAATATAATGTGTTTGGTAATACTAATGAGCATTGTGAGCTACCCAAAGCCATTAATGACACATGTATGATGGAAACGGTTGATAGCAATACCATACCCGATTCATCAGACATGTGCAATAATGAGTCTGAGGATGATCAACATGCAAATGAGTATGATGATAATGAGGAGCGTATTGTGCTTGCTAACTTAATTGCTTCTTTACAAAAAGATGTCAAAAAAACTAGAAAGAGTCAAAAGCAATTAAGGAAGGCAAACACTACGCGCACTCAAAATTTTGAAGAATGCAAAGCTGCTTTAATAAAATCTAGTGAGACCATTGATAGCTATAGAGCTCAGCTTCTTCAAAAGACCAATGAGATTGAGGGGTACAAAGGGTGTTTAATTAACGTCAAAAAGGAAGATTATCAACATAATAACGAAACTCTTAAGCTTCTAGAACAAGAGAAACGTAATTATAACACCTCTTTGAGTACTGAACGTCACAAAACGTATCTTGCTACCACGAAAGTCAATGAGCTAAATCAAGTAAATAGTTTTCTTCAAGAGGATAAAACTAAACTTGTTAATGAAAAGAAACCAGTGGTTGAAAAGTTGGAAAAGGATTTCAAAACTAAACAAACGAAAGATATCGACAAGATGGTGGAACTTGAAACTCAAATTGATTTTTACAAGAAAATTGTTTACAAAACTAATCAATCAATTCAAACCATGAGAATGTTGGCACCTCGTTCGTTTTTTTAAGGATCGACCTAGCTTTGCTAATCCTAAGTACCTTGAGCAAGCTCAATCTGAGAATCAGCACTTATATCTTGATGAGTCCCAATGGACCGATCTTGATTGCCTTGTCGTTAGGCCCGATAGTGAAGAGACAAATGATTTGGAAGAAGAGAGTAGATCGAAAGTTAATAAAGAATTTGTTAAACCATATAATTATGCTTATGAAAACAGTCTTTATGGTCTTTTCAATCCGCAAACACAGAAGTCTCGTGAGCAAATGTTTTTCGAATGTGAACAAATAAGAATTAAAGGGAGACAAGTTTTTACCACTAATAAAACTAATGTTTCAAAATTTATTGAGTACTTGGCATATAAAGCTTCTGTAAGCAAGCGTAAGCAAGCACTTGGTATTCTCAAGAGTAACAATGAAAATTTCAAAAAAGTTGTTGATGATGACTAGAAAAAACGTGAACTTTCGAAAGGAAACAAAGAAATTCCTCACGATATAACTGTGCTTGTGAAAAGTATTTTGATTCCGCTTGCGGAAAGAACGCATAAACATATTTTGGAATTTGAATCATTATTTAAGCAAGAAATGTTTGATGATTTGAAATATGTGGAATCTCTTGAACAAGAAGTGAACGACCATCAACCTAAAAGAGACGAGTTTTCTACAGCATATGATCTACTCTTACACGAATGCCTCTCAAAAGATATTATGTGTGTTTATGTTACATCTTGTGCTGATATTGATGAATATTCTGATATTGCATGCAAATATCTTGATCAAGTCAAAGAGTGTGAACGTCTTGAAACTGAGGTTTCGAATAAACTTGACCAAAAAGAGTTTTCGTTACTTCAACATAGATATGATTATCTTCAAAAACATTGTCATTCACTTGAACTTGCTTTGCAAAAGAAAGTTAGCAGTTTTTCAAATGATACACCTTTGGAAGTAAAATTATCTGAGTCATGTCGATTACTAAACGAAAAAAGTCTTGATATTGTGGATTTGAAAGCTCAGTTACAAGAAAAAGACATAGAAATAGTAGAGTTGAAGAAACTCGTTGCTAAGATGGGTAGGAAAGTTGCGGAACCTAGTGCTAAGAAACGTGTTGTTAGACAACCCAATGACAATAAAGAGAATAGATCCTCTATCTTGGGAAAACCATCTGCTTTTTCAAATTCCTCGTTTGCAAAACCTGTGTTTGCCCCCAAGATAGTTGGAAAGGAAAGGTTACCACAGAATCAACCCATAAGGAATACTCAAGCACCAAGCGTTAAGCTCAATAATTTGATTAAACCAGGGATGTATAGAATGACCACTAAATCCACAAACAAAGTTAGTCACGCGCCTCAGACTTCTAGAAACACTCATACTCGTGTGTCTTCTACTACAGGAGTAGTCTCGACTGCTAGTGTTAGCCGTCCTCAGCTTAAGAGCACTCAAGTGAATGATAAGATTTGGAAACACAAGAGTAAAGGGAAAATGAAGGAAGTAGAAGAACACCCTAGGAATTTGAATGTTTTTAAGAATAAAAAGTCTGTAATCGCGTGTAATGACGATTTGAATGCCTTGAATGATTTGAATGCTTTGAATGTCAAATTTGTTTGTGTCAAATGTGCAAATGTGCTAATGCTAATCATTCTATGTGTGCTATGAATAATGTCAAAGGCATAGATACTAGAACTAAGAAGCAAGTTGAGATGCCTATTAGTGCTAGTAAACCCAAACGCAAAGTGAACCGTTCTGGTGCAACCCCCCCCCCCCCTAAAAAAGCATTGCATCAGACTCCACCACTAAGAACCCTAGAAGCAGAATTAGGGAATTATATGAGTCTGCTAGCAAGTCGTGGAAATGGTGGTTTGCTAATCAATGTCCTCCAGGATATAAATGGATGCCTAAAGTCAGGACAGAAAATGTGACAACGAGTGTTAGTATACCTTTAAATGTTGCTAAGGACACTAATGACTCTGAAATCACAACTAACGTGGTATCGAATTTAGCAAATGCTCCATCGTGTTCTAATTTTTTTGTAGGTGATACAAATAATTCTCTTCATACTGGACTCCGGATGCACGAAGCACATGACAGGGAATCTCAAGCTTCTAATTAACTTCGTGGAGAAGTTCCTGGGTACGGTCCGATTCGGAAATGATAAATTTGCACCGATCCTAGGATATGGAGATTTGGTTCTGGGGAATATCACGATAAAAAGGGTATACTACGTCGAAGGGCTCAATCACAATCTTTTCTCGATTGGTCAATTCTGTGATGCAGATTTGGAAGTGGCTTTCAGAAAGAAGACATGTTTTGTTCGTGATTATGATGGGAATGATTTACTCACCGGTTCACGGAGTATTGATCTTTACACAATTTCACCACAAGACACAATTTCATCAACTCCAATTTGCTTCATGGCTAAAGCTTTAACGACTCAGGCATGGTTATGGCATCAACGTCTTTCCCATCTCAACTTTGATACCATCAACTTGCTTTCCAAGAAAGATATTGTGAGAGGCCTTCCAAGCTTGAAATTCATCAAAGATCATCTGTGTTCTTCTTTTGAGCTTTGTAAAGCTAAACGAAGTAGCTTTAAGACAAAGACAACACCAAGCTCTGGTTAGATCTTCTTCATATAGATTTGTGTGGTCCCATGCGTGTTCAAAGTATCAATTGGAAGAAATATGTTATGGTAATTGTCAATGATTACTCAAGGTACACATGGACTCACTTCTTGAGGTCCAAGGATGAAACACCTGAAGTTCTCATCACCTTCCTTAAACTGATACAACGTGTTCTTCAAGCTCAAGTAAAAGTGGTTCGTACTAACAAAGGCACAAAATTTTTGAATTCAACTCTGAGGAACTATTTTAAAGCCGAAGGAATCGAACATGAAACATTTATTGCTCGAACACCCGAACAAAACGACGTTGTTGAAAGACGAAACCGCACGTTAGTTGAGGCTGCTCGAACATTATTATCCGCTTCAAATTACCACTATTCCTTTGGGCCAAAGCCGTGTCAACCGCATGCTACACACAAAACCGATCCTTAATTATCCCAAGACACGAAAAGACACCATATCACATAATTCATGATCGAAAACCTTCACTTAAACATCTTCATGTTTTTGGATGTACGTGTTACATTATTCGCGATGGTGAAAATCTGGACAAGATGAAAGAGAAAGGTGTTGCATGAATTCTTGTGGGATATGCAACTCAGTCAAAGGGATATAGAGTTTACAACAAGAGAACAAAATTGATAATCGAGACTATTCATGTCAGTTTTGATGAATTACAAGAAATGGCACTTGAACAAAATAGTTTAAGTCCCGATCCACAACGACAAACGACTTCCGTTCACAACCACACAGAACTCGGAACTCAAGACCACAACAATGAATCGTCAAGTTCAAAGCTGGTCCAAGGAAATGTTCCAAGAGAAGATATGACAGTCAGCACGACAATTGAAGAGTTGGAAATGTTATATGGACCAATGTATGATGAATATTTCACGGGGGAGAAACATGTTGTATCGAAGTCTTCCGCTGTTACTCATGATAAGAATGATGATACCGATCATCGTCAACAAAAGGATACAAATTCATCTACTTCAACACGGGTTGCTGTAGATTTACCGCCTTAGAATATCACATCAACAACCGTTCCTTCAACAACCACAACTACTGTCATTGCTCCAGAGAACACAAATCAAGCAGACTATGCATTAAATGACGAAGACGACTTTATCAACCCATTCGGTACACCGGTACACGAAACTGGAGAGTCTTCTACTCGCCATGTTGATCCGTCAAATATGCATACGTTCTATCAACGACATCCTTCAACACATCATTGGATCCAAGATCATCCTTTGGTTCAAGTAATTGGAAACCCTTCACAGCCCGTTCGTACAAGACAATAACTTGAAACCGATGGTGATGTTTGTATGTTCGCACCCGCCGTGAGTACAACTGAACCAACAAATATCAAAGAAGCCTTGGCTGATCATGCTTGGACTGAATCGATGCAAGATGAACTTCTCCAATTTGAAAGACTTAAAGTCTGGGAACTTGTTGATAGACCATACGATGTAATTACATTAAATCTTCGTTGGGTCTGGAAAAACAAGATGGATGAAGAAAACACAATCATCAAGAACAAAGATAGGCTAGTGGCTAAAGGGTATGTCCAGAAAGAGGGTATTGAATTTGAAGAATCATTTGCACCAGTAGCTCGTTTGGAAGCGGTCAGGATTTTCCTTGCTTATGCTGCACATAAGGGATTCATTGTTTATCAAATGGACGTAAAGACAGCGTTTCTTAACGGTCCTTTGAAGGAAGAAGTCTACGTCACACAGCCGGAAGGATTCGTCAATCCTCATTATCCTGACAAGGTGTATCGTCTCCATAAAACACTTTATGGACTCAAGCAAGCTCCAAGGGCGTGGTATGACGAGCTCTCGAAATTTCTGGTCTCCAAAGGTTTCTCAAAAGGTTCCATTTATCTAACTTTGTTCAATTATCTAACTTTGTGCAGATTTATGTTGATGACATTATTTTTGGGTCTACAAACCCAAAACTTTCAAAATGGTTTGAAAAAGTAATGCACAACAAATTTGAAATGTCAATGATGGGCGAACTAAAATTCTTTCTAGGAATTCAAGTTCACCAATCCTCAAGTGGTATCTTCATTAACCAAGCTAAGTATTGTCAAGAGATAATCAAAAAGCATGGTATGACCTCATGTGACCCCGTTGGGACACCTTTATCAACCACATCCCTAGATGCTGATTTCGAGGGAGATGCCATAGATCAAACGAAATATCGTTCTATGATCGGCTCCCTCAGGTACTTAACAGCAAGCCGACAAGATATATCACATGCTACGTGTTATTGTGCACGATATCAAGCACGTCACACTGAAAAGCACCTCAGGGAGGTTAAACGGATCTTTCGGTACCTCAAGAATACCATTCATTTGGGACTCTGGTATCCGAGGGAAACTGGTTTCTTTCTAACGGCCTATTCAGATTCTGATCATGCAGAGTGTCCTGATACACGTAAAAGTACTTCTGGTGGTGCACAATTTCTTGGTCAAGATAAGCTTGTGGGATGGTCTTCTAATAAGCAGGATTGCACATCATTGTCATCAACCGAAGCGGAGTATGTGTCTCTATCTACGTGTTGTACTCAAGTTCTTTGGATGAGAACATAACTCATGGACTATGGCTTCCACTTTGATAAAGTACCAATGTACTGTGACTCAAAGTCCGCCATAGCCATCTCCTGCAATTCGGTACAACATTCCCGCACGAAGCACATTGTTGTTAGATATCACTTAATTAAGGAACAAGTTGAAAAGGGTATTGTTGAACTATACATTGTTGGAACTGATTACCAATTAGCTGACTTGTTTACAAAAGCTCTTTCGAAAGAAAGGTTTGCGTATCTAGTTAGGCAAATTGGTATGAGATGTTTGACTCCAGCAGAACTGGAGATTCAGGCAAAGAAGCCTGCTTGATTCATCTATTAAACATCTACTTGTAAATATCTTTGAAAAATCAAAATACAAAAATATAAAACACATAAAAGCAAAACACAAAATTAAAAATCTTTCAAAATCCAAAAAGATACTTCTTGACATGTCTTTTAGTATCGATAATATGGATGTACCTAGAAATGTCGCTCAATAATGACACGGGTGTGTACATAAAGCTCAAATGAAAGTTGTAAATATTTTTCAAAACATGTCATTTCTACTTTTAATAAAGGAAAATGTCTATCTTGGACAATTTTTCCAACAACCGGTAGAGCAATCTTTCTTGGGTTGAGCTTGTCACAAAACATTCAACGTTTTGAGCTCAACACAATGGCTTGTAATCACTTTCAGATTGCAACCCGGATCTATATTCACGGGGGAGTGTACGATTTAGTGCCCTTACCCTCAGCAAAAGAAGTTAAATCTTCTTACACTTGAGTGGATTTGTCAAGACATTCAAAGTCTATGA
Source organism: Glebionis coronaria (assembly GCA_025667525.1). Taxonomy (NCBI): domain Eukaryota; kingdom Viridiplantae; phylum Streptophyta; class Magnoliopsida; order Asterales; family Asteraceae; genus Glebionis; species Glebionis coronaria. The sequence continues at coordinate 380,924,347 of CM046880.1, read as the reverse complement.
ACTCAAGTTTATGCTTTAGAAAAACCTTTTCGCCAAAAAGAAATAGAGTTTTTCAAAAAGCGTTGAACATAATTTTTTCAAGAATTTTTCGATGATTACTCAAAATCTTTCAAAAATTATGTGTTCAACAACTCCTATCCCCAAAAAGTGAAATGAGGATCATATCCTCGTAATGACAATTCAATTGGATCAATTTTTGAGGGGGGGGGGGGGGGGGGGGGCGTTCCATATTCATGCTAAGTTTGACACATTTTTTTTCTCTTGAAAGTTTTACAAGACTATTCTACACGATATATTTTAATTAAATTTGTTATCTCTAATATCAAACAATTTTATATATTAGAGATAGGGGAGAAAATGTGATTAAAATATGATCTAAAGACTCAAGCACTCATGGTTACGATCAAATACCCACAACATCTTTAATTCACGACGTTATTAGTGTCAAAAGGGTGGTTAGGTTTAAATCCTATGATCCAACCAGAACTGGAGGGATCTTCCCAGGGATAATCCAATAGATTATTAGAAGTCCTTAGGAAAGATGGAGTAGAATGTGAACGTATCTGAATGCCGACTAAGTACTGATGATAGCACTGGAACAGTCACAACAAGGTGATATTAATGATGTCTTGGTAAGCATTGAAGGGGTTGAAGAATGAAAAAGAAATGTAAGGATAAAGGGTATAAAGAAATTAGTCCTCCATACAACTTAGGCAGAAACCAGGTCAACACATCATGAAGACAACGCATCATGGACCCAGTGATGTAATGCACAACCCCTTTCAGCTGACTCAGGCTTCTCTCAAAAGATGTTTTTTTATTATCACGAAGATCAACATGAATTCTATTAACTTTCTCACTCTGAGATAGTTGATATTGAATAGGTGGCATCTGCTCCAGCCTCTGACCACCAAAAGTGCACAAATCGAGTCTAGAGCCAAGAGATCAATCAAATCTCGTTAGGACACACGGATGACGATCAAGAGAGTCCTACGATATATCCTTGTGATATTGCTAGAAAACTCAGAGTGATACTACTTAGTATTCACAATGATGAGTGGAAATCCTTCCAGTGTTAACATCAAACAGCACTACGGTAGGTCATGTGTAAGATTCTTTTAGAATTGAACATGTGTAAACTGAAAAGCAACATTGGTTTGATTCTGAATTGATTCAAACTAGTTTCAGGTTTCTACGCAATATCTTTATGGTCTTGCCAGAACATTCAGAGTGATATTCATCAATATTCACAGTGACGAATGGAAATCCTTCTAGCGTCAACATCAAACAGCGCTACGGTAGGTAACTTGCAAGATTCTCTATGAATCAAGCTTGTGTCAACTGGAAAGCAACAATGATAAGATTATTAATGAATCAAACTTGTTACAGGAATTTGAATTGACGACTTTAATCAAGCGGATATTTATCAAATTGATTCACTCTTTATGTTCGCAGTCTTGCTTTGAGACGGTCGAGTAAAGAGAACGGCTAGTACAGCCGCGAAACCCTGTCAAGGAGATTCTTATGTGAATCTACCTAATCACATGTACGATATTTAATATCATGTAACGGTCTTCACCGACCGGAGGTAAAATGCTACCAATGTAGGACGAATGTCAAAGCCATTCAGTCCGTGTCTATGTTTTGTCTCAAGAAGGTGGCGTTACGGTGTACTCAGCAAAGTCAAAGATTCAAAACCACATACTCATGCCCAAAGACATATTCAACAATCAAGAAAGCAAAAGACTTCCGCAACTCTGATGATCAAAATCGTCCTTATCAATTAATGTAGAGTAATGACCTCTATTCAAAGGAGATTGTTAGCAAGCTTTCAAGATAATGCAAAGCATGAGCATGTGGATGAAGACACAAGATCGCAAGATGGCAAAGGCAAGTCAAGAATGATTTGAAGATCTAAAGATTAAAGACAAAGTCGAAAGACAACGACAAAGGCTCAAAGATCACAACATGAAGGAACAAGACGACTATTACACGTTCAAGATTGAGTTATAACAAAATTCGTAATCTCTAGTGAACTCCAAATATGGAAGAGGAATGACCTCACATTGGGGGAGATTGTTAGCCTCAAAATATTGAGTCAAACAAGAATGTTCGGTCATAGGATATATTGTAACATTTAGTAGAACGTTGTAATAGTTAGTTAAAATAGTCGTGACATTACGGGCTTGATGGCTAGCTTAAAAGGCCTCTTTCAAGGTACTAAGCACTTTTTCAAGCCGGGTCCAATCATACATATAGCCCATTATGCCACATGCAGGCAAAGAATATAAATACCATTCCTAGCATGTTAGGAAGGGTAGTTGGTTGTTCATTTTCTCTAATCTAACATTCCATAAGTTTCACACACTTCTCTTTCCTTTCTCTCTCTACTTTTTCTCTCTATAATTCATCTATCTTCTACCTTTCTTTCTTGTTTAATCATTACAAATTAGGGACAGCAAGACACTAAGGAAAGTCAGCATCCTTCCAATGAAGAAATAGATCAACATTTGATTTTGGAAGAGAATGATGAAATTGCACCAAGTGAGTTTGGGAAGAAGTACACTATAGTAGAGTATGCAGTTCATGAGCATAACGGTATGTCTTGGTGGAAACTTACTAGGGCTGACAACACAGCACAAACCTTTCTAAGCCTAGATCTGTTATTTCAAATATTGGATAGAAGACTTAGATGATATATAGAAGATTCTAAAAGGGGCATTTGCTGCAAATCCTCCTACTATGGATGGTGTAGAGAAAGACTGGGTGATTTGGGATAGCATGCACATGATGTATGAGCATGAGTTGAATGATCCTCTCTTTGATGCACTGAATGGGGCAAAGATGTTGTATTGGAAGCTGTTTACAAATTCTGGTGTCTATGAGGTTGCCATGGAAGGTGTAAGTGTCTATTTGCTCAACAATCATTATTATCCTTTCACCCAAGAGACCTTGAAGAAGATGGCACCCCCATACTGACTTGATTGTGGATGCTAAGGAGCCTGTTGCTTATGATTTGGTTAGGTTTGTTCACAGTGAACTTTGGCAAGGAAGTTTATAAGCATCCTCATCAACCAGTATTTATTCAGAAACTTGTAATTTAGATGAAAGCACAAGTTTAGAGGAGGATTGTTGGGAATAAGTTTATGTGTATTAGTTCCCCCTGCTGGTTGGTCAAAGTTCCCCTTGCTAGAGTAAGTTACCCCTGCTGGATAATAAAGGCAGGGGGATTGGTCCCCCTGCTAGAAGTCAAAGGCCCTACTACTAAGATAAACTTGGAAGAGATATTAGCGCGTTTATGTTACTACTCCAGAATAGTTTCCAAGTTTGTTGGTAGTTATATTGTACATAAGTCCTTGCACTATAAAAGAACTCATTAGGTTTTCATGTTAGACATCTCTTTCTGTTCATTTCATTTCATACTTTAAGGTTGTAGAACCCTAATACCATTATTGGGTATTCGTATATCTTTGATATATTAAAGTTCAACGTTTGATTTAAATACTTGTTTTTGTGCTAAACACTATTTTCCGCATCTTGTTTGGTTACTTTGTGTATTGCAAAGTTTATCTAGTGTTAGTTTGAATTCATTCTTTCTACCACAACCCTTATATAAGCTAAGGTTTAAGATCTGAGTTTGGGATCAACATGCTTGGTTTGATGTATAGAAGGAAGAAATGTACCTAATTCTAAGTGGCATTGGAGATGATATTTACTCCACGGTTGATGCATGCCCTACTACTAAAGAAATGTGGACGGCTATTGAAAGATTGCAACAAGGTGAATCACTTAACAAACAAGATGTGAAAACAAACCTGTTTTGGAACTTTGGCAAGTTTACTTCAAAGGATGGCGAATCAATTGATTCATATTACTCCTGATTCTACAAAATGATGAATGACATGACACGAAACAACTTGCAAGTCTCTACCATGCAAGTCAATGTCCAATTTCTACAACAACTTCAACCAGAGTGGACACGGTTTGTTACTTTGGTGAAACAACATCAAAAGTTAGACGAAGTCTCATATCACACTCTCTTTGACATTTTGAAATAATTTCAGAATGAGGCAAACGAACTTCCAGCTGAACAGGTAGCAAAGGTTGCAAATACACTTGATTTGGTGTCTACCACTCAACATTACCTAGATTATCGTCCTCTTGCTCCAAAGATCTACTCTAATCAATTATTATCACCACGGTATTCCATTGTCTCTAAGTCACATGCTCCAACAAGATCACGAGGCAAATAAGTTGCAAGAGCACCATCACCACCACTTGAGCAATCATCCGAAGAAGACAGTGATAAAGAACAAGCTCAAAAGGATAGGGAATTCAAGCAACAAATGGCTTTCATCATGAAGTCTTACAATAAGATTTACAAACCCACCAACAACAACCTCCGAACTTCATCAAACACGAGGAACAACTATGCTTAGAGTCCTCCAAGGTATGACACACGAAGGCGTGCTTAGAGTCCTCCAAAGTATGATCGATAAACCGCTAAGTATGATAATCAGAGGGTTTCTACTGTTGTTGGAAATAGGGAAACTGTTGGTACTCAAGTTGTGCAACAAAGTGGGATTCAGTGTTTTAACTACAGAGGTTTTGGGCATATCGCTAAGGAATGCATGCAACCAAAAAGGGTTAAGGATTATGGTTATCATAAGGAAAAGACAATGCTATGTAAGAAGATGGAAGCTGGGATCAAGTTATCAGCTGAGGAAGGAGAAATGCTTGACGACACAGATGATGAACTCTCCGACCAAGAACTGGAGGCAAATTATTCATACATGACAAAGATGAAGGTTTATATAGTTTATAACAATTACACAAAACCCTAAACGAGATCAAAGCACACATAGCGGAAGCGACTTAACAAGATCATAATAATAACACAATTATAATTAATCGAATTAGGGTTACATACCTTTATGCTAAAGCAAATCCACAAGATGAAGAACCAATCACCAATTTGGGTTTATACCGTATATAACCAAGATATAGTCTAAAGTAAGACTATATTACGATCTTGTACAGACGTAATACAACGAGCTAACCGTGATTCTAGCATGTATAAACCGAGCTTCTACGTCTAGTAGAAAATCAACCCAACAACCCTAGAGAGGGGCTAGGACTTGATTAATAGCTAAATCGAAAAAACCAAACACACCCCAAAGGGGTGTTGGTGTTGCGATCATAAGAGAGGGAGAGAAGAGGGATGGAGTCAAAATTATGAAGGCTAAGGGGTGTTTATATAGGCCTAGAATAAACTTGTAGCCCAAGCAAAACGAATAAAAGGCAAGTTTCCTTCTTCCTTTTCCCCTTGTGTAGCCGACGGTCGAAACACCCCTAAGGGGTGTTCCGGAACCTTCCGATATTCTTTCTTTTCATTCCTCTTTCTATATATTCCATAACGTTCGTTAATACTTAACTCTTAATTATTTAACGACCGTTAAAGTTATATCTCCGTCTAATTTAATAAACGTAATAAATATATTTATTAAATAAATTAATAAATATAATAAATACATTTATTAAATAAATTAACTCTTTACGTATTGTGTGCAATCCCGTAATCTCGAGTTCGATCGTACCACACGACTATTAAATATAAGTCCATAAACTTTCAAAAGATTCATGAGGTCCTCAACGTCACTGAAGATGAAAATGGTCCTATCTTTGATATTGAACCAATTGATAAGGTACAAAATGATGATGAATATAATGTGTTTGGTGATACACATGAGCATAGTGATCTACCAACAACAATTACTGATACATGTATGATAGAAACGGTTGATAGCAATACCATACCTGGTTCATCAAAAGCAATTAAAGAAGGAAAATGCAACGCTCACTCAAAACTTAAAATAAAGCAAAGTCGCTGTTATAAAATCTAGTGAGACCAATGATAGTTATAGGGCTGAGCTTCTTCAAAAGACTAAAGAGCTTGAGGGGTACAAAGGTCGTTTAATTAACGTTAAAAAGGATGATTTTGAAAATAAATACAATGAAGCTCTTGCTTTGTTAGCTAAATAAAAACGTCAATATAATGCTTTCTTAAGTGATGAACTTCAAAAAACGTACCTTGCAACAACTAAAGTCAACGAACTTGAACAGTGGCTTTTTATGAATACCACCGATTCTGCTAAAAATCTTGAGGAAAAGAAACAAGAGGTTGAAAAGTTAAAACAAGATTTCAAAATTAGAAAAGGCAAAGATACTGAAAAAAGTAACAGAACAAGTCGATTTTTGAAGAAAATTGTTTATAAAATGAATCAATCTATTCAAACCATGAGAATGATAGCGCCACGGTCGTTTTTTAAGGGTAAAGCTAGTTTTGTAAGTCCTAAGTACCTCGAGCACGCTCAAGCTGAGAACCCGCACTTATATCTTGACGAGTCCGAATGGACCGATCATGATTGCCCAGTAGTTAGGCTCGATAGTGGTGAGACAACCATCTGGGAAGAGAAGAGTAGATTACCGATCAATAAAGAGTTTGTGAAACCATATAATTATGCTTATGAAAACATTCTTTATGGTCTTTTCACTCCACAAACACAGAAGTCTCGTGAGCAAATTTTTTTTGAAAGCAAACAAAGAAGAATTCAATCAAAGAAATTTTTTTCCAAAAAGAAATCTAATGTTTTTAAATATATTAACTGTCCGTCGTTTCATACTTCTAAAAGCAAGAGTAGGAAAACACTTGGTATTTTTAAACATCACATTGATAATTTTAAATCAATTGTTGAACGAGACTGGCAAAAACGTGAGAACGACATATGGAAAAAAGAGATTCCTCAGGATATAACTGTGCTTGTGAAAGAACTTTTAATACCGATTGTGGCGACAATAAATGAAAGTGTTCTTGAATTTGAAAAATTAATTAGGTCTGAAATGTTTGATGATTTGAAACATGTTGAGTCTATTTAAAAAGAAATTGATGACCTTCAAACTGAAAAATCAGAATTTTCAAATGAATATGATCTACTCTTAGAAGAATGTCTCTCCAAAGATATTTTGTGTGTTACTCTTAAATCTCGTGCTGATATAGATGAATATTCTGATGTTGCATGCAAATATCTTGATAAGACCAAAGAGTGTGAACGTCTTGAAACTGAGCTTTCGAAACACAAAGAAAATGTTGATAAAAAGGCTTTTGCGTTACTTCAACACCGCACTGATTTCCTTAAAAACATTGTCATTCTCTTGAACTTGATTTGAAAAAAGACACCGAAAGTTTTCAACATGATAATAACTTACAAGAAAAAATTTCCAAATCATTTCGACAAATGAATGAAAAAAGTATGGAAATTACAGATTTGGAAGCTCAGTTACAAGATAGGGACATAACGATAGCAGAGTTCAAGAAACTCGTTGCTAAGATGGGTGAGAAAATTATGAAACCTAGCGTTGTGAAACCCGTTGTTAGACAACCCAATGCGTATAAAGTGACTAAACCCTCTATCTTAGGAAACCATCTGTTTTCTCAAATTCGTCATTTGCAAAATCTGGGTTTGCCCCCAAGACGGATGGGAAGGATAGGTTACCATAGATTACTCCAAAAAAAAGATACTCAAACACAAAGCATTAAAAACACAAATGTGATCAAACCAGGATGTATAGATTTGCCACTAAACCCACACACATCAAATCAAGTCAACCACCTCAGACTTCTAGAAACACTAATAGACGTGTGTCTTTTACTACAGGAGTAGTCCCCACTGCTAGTGTTAGCCGGCCTCAGTTTAAGAGCACTCGAATGAATGAAAAGGTTTGGCAAAACAAGAGTCAAGGGAAGATGAAGAAAGTAGAAGAACACCCAAGGAATTTGAATGTTTCTAAGAATAAAACGTTTGTAATCGCATGTAATGACGATTTGAATGATTCAACTTTGAATGCTTTGAATGTTAAGTTTATTTATGTGAAATGTGGAAAATGTGGTAATGCTAATCATGCTATGTGTGTTTCGAATAATGTAAAAGGCGTAGATACTAGATTTAAGAAGCAAATTGTGATGCCTATTAGTGCTAGTAAACCCAAACGTAAAGTGAACCATTCTGGTGCAACCCCCCTAAGAAAAGTATTGCATCAGACTCCACTACTGAGAACACTAGAAGCAGAATTAGAAAATTATAGAGTCTGCTAGCAAGTCTTGGAAATGGTGGTTTGCTATTTAATGTCCTCCAGGATATAAATGGGTGCCTAAGGTTAGGAAATAAAACGTGACAACGAGCGTTAGTGTGCCTTTAAGTGTTGAAACTAGGGAAACTAATGATTCAGAAATCACAACTAACATGGAATCCAATTTAGCAAATGATCCATCGTGTTCTAATTCTTCTGCAGGTGATCGAAATAATTCTCTTTATACCCGACTCCAGTTGCACCAAGCACGTGACGGGGAATCTCAAGCTTCTAATTAACTTTGTGGAGATGTTCCTAGGTACGTTCTGATTCGCAAATGATCAATTTGCACTGATCCTAGGATATGGAGATTTGGTTCAGGTAAATATCACAATCAAAAGGGTATACTACGTTGAAGGGCTGAATAACAATATTTTATCGGTTAGTCAATTTTGTGATGCGGATTTGAAAGTTGCTTTTAGAAAAAAACATGTTTTGTTCATGATTATGATGGGAATTATTTACTCACCGGTTCACGGGGTACAGATCTTTACATAATTTTACTTCAAGACACAACTTCCTCAACTCCAATTTGTTTCATGGCTAAAGCTTAAATGACTCAAGCATGGTTATGGCATCAACGTTTATCTCATCTCAACATTGATACCATCAACCTGCTTTCCAAGAAAGATATTGTGAGAGGCCTTCCAAGCTTGAAATTCATCAAAGATCATCTTTGTTCTTCTTGTGAGCTTTTTAAAGCTAAAAGTAGTAGTTTCAAGACAAGGACTACACCAAGCTCTAAAGGACGGTTATATCTTCTTCATATGGATTTGTGTGGTCCCATTCGTGTTCAAAGTATCAATGGGAAGATATACATTTTGGTAATTGTCGATGACTACTCAAGGTACATGTGGACTCACTTTTTGAGGTCCAATGATGAAACACCGGAAGTTCTCATCAACTTCCTTAAGCAGATACAACGTGATCTTCAAACTCAAGTAAAAGTGGTTCGTACTGAAAGAGGCACATAATTCTTGAATTCAACTCTGAAGAATTATTTTGAAGCCAAAAGGATTGAACATGAAACATCTATTGCTCGAACACCTGAGCAAAACGGTGTTGTTGAAAGACGAAATCGTACTTTGGTTGAGGCTGCTCGAACATTATTATCCGCTTCAAGACTACCACTATTCTTTTAGGCCGAAGCCGTGTCAACTGCATGCTACACACAAAACTGTTCCTTAATTATTCCAAGACACGGAAAGACACCATATCACACAATTCATGATCGCAAACCTTCAATCAAACACCTTCATGGTTTTGGATGTGCGTGTTACATAATCTGAGATGGTGAAAATATGGATAAGATGAAAGAGAAAGGTGATGCATGCATTTTAGTGGGATATGCAACTCAGTCTAATGGATATAGAGTTTACAACAAGAGAACAAAATTGATAGTAGAAACTATTGATAACAGGATTTTGTATGGGTTCAAAATAATTCTCGGAATCCTCTCGAATTGATCTCAGTTTAAAGTGGAATGATTGTTCTTGGTGACAAAAAGGAGTTTGGTTTTCTATTCTATTAAAAAGTAAAGTTGGACTTAAGAATTTAAAACAAACAGTAAATGAAAAATACCCTAATCAGAAATTACACTATTCGGAAAAATAAGTGCTATGCGGAAAAAGAAGGCTATTCAGAAAGTTCAGGTTATTCGGAAAAAACACCCTTATGCGGAAAAATATGGTCTATGCGGAAAATATCGCTTATGCGGAAAAATCTGCTTTATGCGGAAAGATAAGGCTATTCGGAAAAACAGGGCCAATTCGGAAGTAAGTGCTATACGGAAAAATACATCTATGCGGAAAGTAAGGGCCTATGCGGAATAAATGAAAAGTTCCGAATAAGGGAATAATAACTCAGCCTATTCGGAAAACAAGTGCTATTCGGAATATATCAAATATTCCGAGTAAAGGAAATGGAATAAGGCCTATTCGGAATATCCAAAATTCCGAATAAGGCAAACAAAAACTTGTCTATTCGGAAAGTTCATGGATTGAAGAACAGTAACAGCAGACATGAAACAGGGAACTCGTTTTTTATCAAAATCAAACCAAATAATCAAAAAGGTTTTATCAAATCAAACACAAATCATTTAAATACCATAAGAAACAAATCCCATCAATAAAAACACTAAATCAACAACTTTTTAAGATCAAACTAGAATCAAATAAAAACTTAAGAACTTGCAATAGATGCTGATGAAGAACAAGATGAATGAAAAGATGGAATTGATTGATTAATGTAAAAATAACAAGAGTAATGATTAAGGGTTACAAGATTAAAAGAAAAAGATGAAAATCACCAAACACCCTAATGGTGTTGGTGAAGCCACGAACAAAGAACTGGGGAAAAAGAAAAAAATGAAGCTAACTCCCTAATTGTGTGAAGGAAAAGTCTATTTATAGTCCTAGTGGTTGGTTGGTGAGTGGGCTTTCTCCCTTTCTTCTTGTCTTCTCGTCTTTTCAGAAAAGTTGACGTTTTCGATTCTGATTCGGGATTTGTCGTCGATTAAATTCAACTCGTCTTTTAATTTCTTCGTTAAATAGACTTGAGTTTCTTCGACTTATGAAAATCTTCCGTCTTTAGTCCTTTTCTTCGATAAATCTTCGAATAGGCCCAGTGACTTCAAATCTTTTGCATCTCTTGGACAATAGACTTTATCTTGAGTCTTTTTCCTTGATAAAACCCGTGCAATCCCGTGTTTTCTTTAATATTTATCCGGTTAGCTCTGAAAACACAATAAACACAAAAACCACGCATAATTCCAAACAAATGATATTAAATACGTGTTTTGGTCTCGTTTTAGCCCGAATTAAGTGGTAAAAGGATGGGTGTTTACACACCTATAAAATCCCCTACACTTAACCATTGCCATGCCCTCATGCAATGCTTAGTGATAAAGCAATTTTACATTTTTCTCATAATCAATCAACCTTGGCCTTATTTAAATTCTACTAAACAACAATTAAAATACTAAGAGAACTTAAAACTTTAAAATAAACAAAAGGATGGAAATAACTTGTAAAGAAATCCAGGACTTACATTAGGGCTTTGGTGTTGCGAAGATTTATCACCCTCAAGTTTCACGTTCCCCAAACTAAGCTTAAAAGCGAGATCATTGTTATTATAAGTTAGTAAATCAAACACTTACACACATGGCTTAATTAAATGCTTAAACTCCCTTATTCCTAGGTGTATCTCTTATATTTTATTTTTGTCTTAGAATGATCATGAAGATGCATTTTTGGACTTATTTCGATAGTTTATTTAGGCTGAAAGCAAAGTAGGACGATTTGATCAATAGTTAGCTAAAGGACAAAATCTCTTAAAACTGCTTCTCGGGATATCAAAAAGTTCATATCTTGGCATAACTCGGTTCACGATTTGAGACCTTTCTCGGGCCGATATTTGGCATGTACTTCATACTTCATATCTTCGAGAGACGTTCTTGAGATAATGGTCTTCTCATCATAATAGAGTTTTCTTCACTCGGAGACTTTTGAGGGGTACTCCCACTTTGTTGACCACGACTTCATGATTATTTCTTCAATCTCTAATTGGGATTTCGAGATACAACGATCCGCCTCCTTTTCGGACTTGGATCTATTTATCCTCATACCTTGTTAGGGTCTTTTCGGATAGACTTCTCCATGATCTTTATGGGAGTTGATTGCTTTTCGTCGTGAGTCTTGATCCTTCATATTGACTTTAGGAATAATGCTTTTCACATCACTTTGGATCTTCAGCAATAAAATTGAATCCTCATGCCTTGTTAGGGCCTTTTCGGACTCGCCAATCTTCGCGCCCCGCTTCATAAGTTATGCCTTGGCTATGAACTCTTATCATTACCGAGCAACTTTTAAACGATCTTGGGCTAGAAGCTAAGTAACTTTTCAAATCGTACGACCTTACTTATTGCGGATAAATTATTAGCAAGTGATGGGAGAATAGGCAAATAATTACACCAAGTGAGCTTGCGCAAGAATACCGACTTATAATTGACTCTATCATTTCTCGTCCTCCACAATTTAAAATCTCAAGTAATGAGACTCGTGGATACTTAGCCTAATAAATCGATTAAGGTCTACATGGTTAAGGATACTAGCTAGAATAAACTTGGATAAGTCTATTCGGGTTGAGTCAAAATAAACGCAACGGGCCTAATATGTCAAAGATTTCTAAACCAGCTACACCACTTTATTAATAATTTTGACTTTATTGTGGGATATATACATATGAAAGCAACGATAAAAATTTAAAAGTTACTACCAAATGGCCAAAGTTAATAAAAAATTTGAAAAATATTGAAAAATAGGATTTTCTGATTAAATGAAGGCATTTTCATGGAAAAGTCCACTTAAAACTTCGATAAAAGTCCCCCCTACACTTAAGATAAACATTGTCCTCAATGTTTAAGCATGTGGGAAAAATCTCCCCTACACTTATGACATTGTGCACGTTGGTTAACTCAAGTTAAGGAAGAGACGACTAAAGTGATCAATTTCAAATGTGAGTATGAAGAAAATTGAATCACGATAGTTGAGAGATAGAAGCGGATTTCGGATAACACGGGAGCACGGTTCTTCAAAGATTCCAAGAGTGCACTTATCCCTATAATCACATCACCACACAAACACAAACGACCAAAATAGGTCCTCCCCTACACTTAGGGGGTTAAAGGGATAGATACTCGGGTTGCCTCCCGAGGAGCGCTTGTTTTTTATAACCGAGTCACGAGCCTGACTCGACCCAAAATTAGTTCATGGGGAACGTGGTGAGGGATGGAATCACCTCCTGAGAGGTGTCCTCACCAAAGTACAACTTCACTCGTTGGCCATTCACCTTAAAATTTGGTCCATTAGGTTGAGCGAGCTCGAGAGTACCATATGGAAAAATTTGGGCGATGGTGAATGGGCCGGACCAACGAGATTTGAGCTTGCCCGAAAAGATTTTCAACCGAGAGTTAAAAAGTAAGACTTTGTCTCCAACATGGAACTCTCGGTTTTTGATCTTGGAGTCGTGAATGAGCTTAGTTAGTTCCTTATAGATCAAAGAATTTTCATAAGCCTCATTCCAAAGTTCATTCAGCTCATTGAGTTGGATCTTGCGTAGGTCACCGGCTTTGTTTATATCAAAATTAGCCCACTTCAAGGCCCAGTAAGCCTTGTGCTCCAACTCAATGGGGAGGTGGCACGCTTTCCCGTACACAAGACGATAAGGCGTACAGCCGATCGGGGTCTTGTAAGCAGTACGGAAAGCCCACAAAGCATCATCGAGTTTATCAGCCCATACGGCACGATGCTCTCCCACGGTTCTTTCCAGAATTCGCTTTAGTCCTCGGTTGGATATTTCAGCCTGGCCATTAGTTTGTGGGTGGTAGGCGGTGGAAAGACGATGGTTTACACCGTACTTAGCCATGACTCGAGCAAATTGGTCATTGCAGAAATGAGTCCCACGATCACTAATAATGGCGCGAGGCACACCGAATCTAGCGAAAAGAGCTTTCAAAAAGTTACAAACCACCCTTGCGTCATTAGTAGGTAAAGCTTTGGATTCAACCCACTTAGAAACGTAGTCAACGGCTACAAGGATGTATTTGTTTCCTTTAGATGAAGGGAATGGCCCTATAAAGTCGATACCCCAAACATCAAAAATTTCACACTCTTGGATGAAATTCTGAGGCATCTCGTCTTTATGTGTGATCTTACCTTGTTTCTGGCAAGCATCACATTTTTTAACCATATCGTGAGCGTCACGATAAATGGAGGGCCAATAAAATCCCGAATCAAACACTTTTTTAGCGGTGTAGTTGGGACCAAAGTGACCACCGGTGGGTCCTTTGTGGCAAGCATCAAGAATTTCAGACGCTGCCGGTCCATCAACACATCGGCGGATAATCAGGTCAGCACATTGTTTGAATAGGTAAGGGTCGTCCCAAAAGTAAGTCTTAATGTCGGTGAAGAACTTCTTCTTTTGTTGGGACGTCAACCCTTCCTTGAGAATTCCACCCGCCAAGTAGTTTGCAAAGTCCGCAAACCACGGGGTTTCATTCGGCTTCGAGTTTATAGACATTAAGGTCTCCAAGGGAAAAGAATCATTGATTTCTTTGGTCGGATGATCCCCCTGGTAAGGATCCTCAAGTCTGCTAAGATGGTCCGCGGCTAAGTTTTCTGCTCCTTTTTTATCGCGAATTTCGATTTTAAATTCCTGGAGCAGCAAAACCCAGCGAAGAAGTCTTGGTTTGGAATCTTGCTTTGTCAACAAGTACTTCAGCGCGGAATGATCGGTGTATACAATTGTGGTGGAAAGGACAAGATAGGGGCGAAATTTTTCAAAGGCATAGACAACAGCTAAAAGCTCTTTTTCGGTTGTCGTATAATGCAATTGTGCCCCTGTCATTGTCTTGCTAGCGTAATGGATCGGTTGGAAGTGTTTGTTCACTCTCTGTCCAAGAACCGCTCCAATAGCAAAATCACTAGCATCGCACATCAACTCAAAAGGCAGCTCCCAATTAGGGGTAACTAAGACGGGTGCCTTAGTAAGCTTATCCTTAAGCGAGTTGAAGGCTTCAAGACACTCTTTGGAGAAGATAAAAGGAGTATCTTTTTCCAAGAGGTGGGTCATCGGGCGAGCGATTTGAGAAAAATCTTTGATGAAGCGACGGTAGAAGCCCGCATGACCCAAGAAACTTCTCACACCCTTCACGGTTGAAGGTGGAGGCAACTTTTCGATAACATCGACTTTAGCACGGTCTACTTCAAGACCGGCTTTCGAGATCTTATGTCCAAGCACGACGCCTTCTTTTACCATAAAATGGCATTTTTCCCAATTTAGAACCAGGTGAGTGTCTTCGCACCTCTTTAGCATACGTTCCAAATTGGCAAGGCAAGAAGAGAAGGAATCCCCGAAGACCGAGAAATCATCCATGAAGACTTCCATGGTTTGTTCAACCATGTCATGGAAGATAGCTAACATACACCTTTGGAAAGTCCCGGGCGCATTACATAAGCCAAAAGGCATTCTTTTGTAAGCAAAAGTGCCATAGGGACAAGTGAATGTAGTCTTCTCTTGATCTTGGGGATCGATGGGTATTTGAAAATAACCCGAGAAACCATCAAGAAAGCAGTAATATTCATTACCGGCTAAGCGTTCAATCATTTGGTCCATAAAAGGTAGAGGGAAATGATCCTTTCTCGTGGCATCATTGAGTTTGCGGTAGTCTATACAAACTCTCCACCCAGTAACGAGACGAGTGGGAATCAACTCATTGTGTTCATTGGGAACAACGGTTATTCCGCCCTTCTTGGGCACACAATGGATTGGACTAACCCATGGTGAATCCGAAATAGGGTAAATCATACCCGCATCAAGAAGTTTGATAACCTCTGTTTTGATGACTTCATGTATTTTTGGATTCACCCTTCGTTGGCTTTGAATTGTAGGCTTAAAGTCGTCCTCCATGAGAATTTTGTGTGTGCAGAAGTGAGGATCAATTCCACGAATATCTGAAATCTTCCAAGCAATAGCCTTCTTATGATCCTTTAACACAGCGACAAGTCGGGCTTTCTCTTCATCCTTCAAATCCTTACCAATGATGACTGGCGACTTCTTTTCTTCTTCGAGGAATACATACTCAAGATGGGGCGGCAACTCCTTAAGTTCCAAATCCGGAGGATTTTCGATGGGAGGCGTATTCGAAGTCAGAGTCTCGATAGCAATAACAGTGGGAGATGGAGGGGAAGGATTGTCTTCTCTAAGGAGGTTTGCAATGAAACTGAGATCGTCATCCCAATTGGCAGTAGAATCGTCATTGTCTTGCTTCACATCTTCCAAGGTGGCTTCCAAATCTTTCCAAAGAAAATCACTTTCTCCAAATAGAGATAGTGATGAGTCGATAGAGGAAACGGTCTCAACATTGGGAAGAGAGGTAGGAATGTTTTTACAAGCATCCTTGAAGTGTTCTTCACAGGCCTCATCAAGAACGTCAATACAATTAACACTCTCGTAAGAATAAGGCTGTTTAGAAAGCTTTCCCATGTTGAAGACTACTTTATCGTCACCCACTCGCATGATAAGCTCACCGGCTTCAACATCAATGAGAGTGCGACCGGTCCTCAAGAATGGACGACCAACAATGAGTGGCACACGGGGATCCATCTCGTAGTCGAAGACAACAAAATCAGCAGGAAAGGTGAATTTGTCGACTCCTACAATGACGTCTTCGGCTATCCCCACTGGATAAGCAACCGTACGGTTAGCTAATTCCAAAGTCATTTTGGTGGGGACTAGCTCTGGGAGAGATAATTGCTTCCAAACACTTAGAGGCATGAGATTAATACTGGCACCTAGATCGGCTAGGGCCATGCAATTCTCTACTCTCGGGAAATTGCAAGGGATAAGAAAACGACCCGGATCACCAAGCTTGGTTGGCAATTTCCTTAAGAGCACTGCAGAGCAGTTCTCATTAAGTTGGGTGTTGGCAATATCGAGGAGCTTTTCCTTGTCGCTCAGAAGATCTTTAAACATTTTTGCATATTTGGGCATGTGAGCGAGATCCTCAGCGAAGGAGATATTGAAATTCAGTTGTTTGAACATTTTAAGGAAATTCGAAACCTGAATATCATCCTTGCTCTTTTGCTTCTCTTTCCTCAACCTTGAAGGATAAGGTATATTGGAAGAAGAGGAAGGCTTTAGGGGAATAGAATCACTCACAACCACGGGTGGAGGAGGGGTAGAAGGAAGAGGTGGAGAAATTGGGGAAAGAGAAGGATGAGGAATAGGAGCAGGCGACTCGTTCTCCTTAGTCACAACCACCGGTGGAGGTATAGGAAGCTCGGGTTCCTTGGTACCTTTGCCACTTCGAGTGGTGATTGCTTTCATCTCCCCTCTTGGGTTCGCAACGGTGTTACTCGGAAGAGTACCCGAAGAAGAGGGTTGACTACTTTGGAAGAAACTAGCCATCATGTTCCTCAGATCATTAGTTTGGCTATCCAACGTATTTCTCATGTCGGCTCTCAAATCATTTCCTTGCTTGACCAAGTCTGCTTTCAGGTTGAGCACCTCTCTCTGAAGATTTCCCACTATCGCATCGTTAGTCCTCATATAAGTTTCCACTTCTTGGTGAAGAACGGTGGGTTGGTTGGGAGGAGCATTGTATGCAGGTGGTTGGTAAGCAGGTTGTTGGTAGACTTGGTTGTTTCATTGAGGTGGTTGTTGCTGCTTGTGAGGTGGGATGTATGGTTGTCGAGGTTGTTGTTGTTGTTGAGGAAGGCGATTAAGATTTTGTTGTTGGTTTGGGTTGGCTGGAGGGAAACCAGGTGGTGAAAGATAGTTGTTGCTGCGGTAGCTAAGCAAGTTACGGTCACCTTGAGGTTTAGCTTGATAAGCAGGTTGAGGATAGGTGCCATATGCCGCATTCACATTCTCAGCAGGGTAGTCGTGGGTGGCGGTACAAGTTGTGTAAGAGTGAGGACCACCGCATATCTCACAAGGTTGGCTGACAGCGTTCACTTGTGCGTTTTTGGCGTTGTTGCTGTTGTTGTTGCTGACGGTGTGGGTGACAAGCGATTCAAGAAGTGTAGTGAGTTTGTCTAATCGCTTGTCGCTGTCACTAGTGCTAGCACTAGCGACATTGGTCCGAACACTCTTGGTTTGCACACGAGATTTGTTCTCAATGATATCCCAAGCAGCATTGGAAGTCTTAGCCAATAGATTACCCCCTGAGGCACTGTTTAGTGAATCTTGGTCACTCATGCTTAAACCATTGTAAAAAGTATTGATTTGATGTACTTTGGTAAAACCATGTTGTGGGCATTTTCTTAAAAGATCTTTAAAGCGATCCCAAGATTCACTGAATGACTCATCGTACTTTTGTTCAAAATTTATGATCTCATTCCGCAAAGCGGTAGTACGAGAGGGTGGAAAAAAGTAGTTGATAAACTTTGTTTCCAAATCCGTCCACGAGAGAATACTCTGTGGCGGTTCCTTAGCAAGCCAATGCCGGGCTTGTCCCTCTAAAGAAAAGGGAAAAAGTTGTAACCTTATAACTTCTTGTGGAACGCCATTGAACTTGACCGTGTTGGTGAGTTGTAGAAATCTCTTGATGTGGTCGTGTGGATCATCAATGGTTCGTCCCAAGAATGGTTGAGCGGAGACCATCTGGATAAAGCCTGACTTGAGCTCGAAATTGTTGGCGGCAATTGGAGGGATGACAATTGGATCCGTGTTGCCATCGACATGAGCTTGCAGCAGTTCAATCATCGGGCGATTATCCGGAAGGGGCTCATTGTGGTTGTTATTGTTCATGTTGTTGAAAGGCGGGTTGTTGTGGTTATTATTGTTTGGAGGTGGTACACCAGCCATGTCTAAGTGATCGAGAGGCTCGGGCTCTTGATATGACGTGGATCGAGTGCGCATACACCTGCAAAAGAACGAACAAAGAAAAACAAAGCAAAAATATTTTTGGTTTTTTATGTTTTTTAATTTTTTTGTATTTTTGAAAATTTTATATTTTTTAGTTGTTTTTGAAATTTTTTATGAAAAATTAACGTTCACGGGGAACGGATCCAAAAATCCAAGTTCTCACAAAAAACTTTTGATCTTAACGAGAAGAGCCGGCAGCGGCGCCATTTGATAACAAGATTTTGTATGGGTTCAAAATAATTCTCGGAATCCTCTCGAATTGATCTCAGTTTAAAGTGGAATGATTGTTCTTGGTGACAAAAAGGAGTTTGGTTTTCTATTCTATTAAAAAGTAAAGCTGGACTTAAGAATTTAAAACAAACAGTAAATGAAAAATACCCTAATCAGAAATTACACTATTCGGAAAAATAAGTGCTATGCGGAAAAAGAAGGCTATTCGGAAAGTCCAGGTTATTCGGAAAAAACACCCTTATGCGGAAAAATATGGTCTATGCGGAAAATATCGCTTATGCGGAAAAATCTGCTTTATGCGGAAAGATAAGGCTATTCGGAAAAACAGGGCCAATTCGGAAAGTAAGTGCTATACGGAAAAATACATCTATGCGGAAAGTAAGGGCCTATGCGGAATAAATGAAAAGTTCCGAATAAGAGAATAATAACTCAGCCTATTCGGAAAACAAGTGCTATTCGGAATATATCAAATATTCCGAGTAAAGGAAATGGAAAAAGGCCTATTCGGAATATCCAAAATTCCGAATAAGGCAAACAAAAACTTGTCTATTCGGAAAGTTCATGGATTGAAGAACAGTAACAGCAGACATGAAACAGGGAACTCGTTTTTTATCAAAATCAAACCAAATAATCAAAAAGGTTTTACCAAATCAAACACAAATCATTTAAATACCATAAGAAACAAATCCCATCAATAAAAACACTAAATCAACAACTTTTTAAGATCAAACTAGAATCAAATAAAAACTTAAGAACTTGCAATAGATGATGATGAAGAACAAGATGAATGAAAAGATGGAATTGATTGATTAATGTAAAAATAACAAGAGTAATGATAAAGGGTTACAAGATTAAAAGAAAAAGATGAAAATCACCAAACACCCTAATGGTGTTGGTGAAGCCACGAACAAAGAACTGGGAAAAAAGAAAAAAATGAAGCTAACTCCCTAATTGTGTGAAGGAAAAGTCTATTTATAGTCCTAGTGGTTGGTTGGTAAGTGGGCTTTCTCCCTTTCTTCTTGTCTTCTCGTCTTTTCAGAAAAGTTGACGTTTTCGATTCTGATTCGGGATTTGTCGTCGATTAAATTCAACTCGTCTTTTAATTTCTTCGTTAAATAGACTTGAGTTTCTTCGACTTATGAAAATCTTCCGTCTTTAGTCCTTTTGTTCGATAAATCTTCGAATAGGCCCAGTGACTTCAAATCTTTTGCATCTCTTGGACAATAGACTTTATCTTGAGTCTTTTTCCTTGATAAAACCCGTGCAATCCCGTGTTTTCTTTAATATTTATCCGGTTAGCTCTGAAAACACAATAAACACAAAAACCACGCATAATTCCAAACAAATGATATTAAATACGTGTTTTGGTCTCGTTTTAGCCCGAATTAAGTGGTAAAAGGATGGGTGTTTACACACCTATCAACTATTCATATCAGATTTGATGAATTACAAGAAATGACACTTAAACAAAGAAGTTTATGTCCTGATCCGCAACGTCAAAAGATTCATGTGCACAATCGCACGGAACTCTGAACTCATGACCACAGAAATGAACCATCAAGTTCAAAGCTGGTTCACGAACATGTTCCTAGATCAGATATGACAGTGAACACGAAAATTGAAGAGTTGGAAATGTTATATGGACCAATGTTTGATGAATATTTCATAGGGGAGAAACATGTTGTATCAAAGTCTTCCACTGTCACTCATGATAATAATGATGATACCGATCATCGTTAACAAAACGATACAACCTCGTCTACTTCAACACGGGTTGCTGCAGATTTAACTCCTCAGAATATCACATCCACAATTGATCCTACAGCATCCACAACTACAGTCATTGCTTCGGAGAACACAAATCAAGCAGACAATGCATTATCTGACGACGACGATTTTCACAATCCATTCGGTACATCGGTACATGAAACTGGAGAGTCTTCTACTCACCATGTGGATCCGTCAAATATGAATATGTTCTACCAACGACACCCCTCAACACATCATTGGACCCGAGTTCATCCTTTGGTTCAAGTAATTAGAAACCCTTCACAGCCCGTTCCCACGAGACGACAACTAGCAATCGATGGCGATGTTTATATGTTCGCACTAGCCGCGAGTACAACTGAACCGAAAAACATCAAAGAAGCCATGGTTGATCATGCTTGAATTGAATCGATGACGGTTAAACTTCAACAATTTGAAAGACTCAAAGTCTGGGAACTTGTTGACAAACCATACGATGTAATTCCACTAAACCTTCGATGGATCTCGAAAAACAAGATGGATGAAGAAAACACGATCATTAAGAACAAATCTAGGCTAGTGGCTAGCGTGTATGGGCAAAGACAGGGCATTGATTTTGAAGAATCATTTGCACCAGTGGCTCGTATGGAAGCGGTCAGTATTTTCCTTGCTTATGTTGCACATAAGGGATTCATCGTTTATCAAATAGACGTGAAGACGACATTTCTCAACCGGTCTTTTGAAAGAAGAAGTCTATGTCACGCAGCCGGAAGGATTCATTAATATACATTATCCTGACAAGGTATATCGTCTCCACAAGGTACTATATGGACTCAAGCAAGCTCTAAGGGCATGGTACGATGAGCTTTCGAAGTTTCTGGTATCCAAAGGTTTCTCAAAAGGTTCCATTGATCTAACTTTGTTCATATATAAATGTGGGGATGACATTTTGCTAGTGCATATTTACGTTAATGACATTATTTTTGGGTCTACAAACCCAAAACATTCAAAATAGTTTGAAAAACTAATGCACAGCAAATTTAAATGTCAATGATGGGCGAACTAAAATTCTTTCTTAGAATTCAGTTCACCAATCCCCAAGTGGTATCTTCATTAACCAAGCTGAGTATTGTCAAGAGATAATCAAAAAGCATGGTATGACCTCATGTGACCCAGTTAGGACACCATTATCAACCTCATCCTTAGATGCTGACTTGGATGGATTACCCATAGATCAAACAAAAAATATTGTTCTATGATCGGGTCCCTCATGTACTTGACAACAAGCATATCAGATATTGCACATGCAACATGCTATTATGCACGATATGAAGCCAGACCCACTGAAAAGCACCTCAAGGAGGTTAAACGGATCTTTCGATACCTCAAAAATACCATTCATTTGGGACTCTAGTATCCGAAGGAAACCAGTTTCTTCTAACGGCCTATTCAGATTCTGATCACGCAGGGTGTCTTGATACTCGAAAAAGTACTTCTGGCGGTGCCCAATTTATAGGACAAGATAAGCTTGTGGGATGGTCTTCCAAGAAGCAAGATTGCACGGCACTTTCATCAACCGAAGCGGAGTATGTGTCTCTATCTACATGTTGTGCTCAAGTTCTATGGATGAGAACACAACTCACAAATTATGGCTTCCACTTTGATAAAGTACCTGTGTACTGTGACTCAAAGTCGGCCATAGCCATCTCCTGTAATCCGGTACAACATTCCCGCACGAAGCACATAGATGTTAGATATCATTTCATAAAGGAACAAGTTGAACGCGGTATTGTTGAATTATACTTTGTTGGAACGGATTACCAATTAGCCGACTTGTATACGAAAACTTTATCGAAAGATAGGTTTGAGTACCTCGTTAGGCAAACTGGTATGAGATGTTTGACTCCAGCAGACCTGGAGATTCTGGCAAAGGTGTCTGCTTGATTCATTTATCAAACATCTACTTGTAAATATCATTGAAAAAGAAAAATATAAAACATATACTACATATAAAAGCAAAACACAAAATTAAAAAAAATCTTTGAAAATCCAAAAATATTCTTCTCGACATGTCTTTCAGTATCTATAATATAGACGTACTTAGAAATGTCGCTTAATAACGACACGGTGTGTACATAAATCTCAAATGAAAGTTGTAAATATTTTTCAAAACATGTCATTTCTGTTTTTAATAAAGGAAAATGTCTATTTTGGATAATTTTTCCAACAAAGGGTAGAGCAATCTATCTTGGGTTGAGCTTGTCACAAAACATTCAACGTTTTAAGCTCAACACAATGGCTTGTAATCACTTTCAGATTGAAACCCGGATCTATATTCACGGGTGAGTGTACGAAGTACTCTTACCCTTAGCAAAAGAAGAGAAATCTTTTTACACTTGAGTTTATTCGTCAAGACATTCAAAGTCTATGAACTCAAGTTTATGCTTTAGAAATACCATGTCGCCAAAAAGAAATGGTTTTCAAAAAGCGTTGAACATAATTTTTTCAAGAGTTTTTCAATGATTATTCAAAATCTTTCAAAAATTATGTGTTCAACAACTCCTATCCTCAACAAGTGAATGTGGATCACATCCTCATAATGACAATTCAATTAGATCAATTTTTGAGGGTGAGCGTTCCAAGTAATTCATGATAGTTAGACACATTTTCCCCCCGAAGATTTTCAAGACTATTTTTCGTGATATATTTTAATCGAATTTGGTATCTCTAATATCAAAAGATTTATATATTAGAGATTGGGGAGAAAATGTGATTAAAAATGTGATCTAATATATGAAACGAACATATAAGACTCAAGCACTTTAACTCTTACCCACATGTGCGAAACAATTTCGATTATCGATGCACATGTGAAGGAGAGATTTTCTGAAACGTCAAAACTATCAAGGTGTTAATTTTTTTCCAAACACTTTGATTGACTTTCAAGTGGTTTTAACGGTTACGATCTTATATACCCACAAACTCTTTAATTCACGACGTTATTGGTGTCAACAGGTGGTTAGGTAGATGTCCTATGATCCAACCAGAACCGGAGGGATCTTCCCAGGGACAATCCAATAGATTATTAGAAGTCCTTAGAAAAGATGGAGTAGAATGTGAACGCAGCCGAATGCCAACTAAGTACTTAAGCTAGCACTAGAACAATCACAACAAGGTGCTAGTGATGACGTATTGGTAAGCATTGAAGGGGTTGAAGAATGAAAAACAAATGTAAGGATAAAGGGTAAAAATAAAGAAGCCCTCCATACAACTTAGGCAAAAACGAGTCAACACATCATGAAGACAACGCATCATGGACCCAGTGATGTAATGCACAACCCTTCCCCAGCTGACTCATGCTTCTCTAAAAAGAAATTTGTTTTATTGTCATGGAGATCAACATGACTTCTATTGACTTTCTCACTCCGAGATAGTTGATATTGAATAGGTGGCATCTACTCCAGCCTCCGACCACTAAAAGTGCACAAATCGAGTCTAGATCCTAGAGATCAATCATATATCGTTAGGACACATGGAATGACGAAGAAGAGAGTCCTATGCTATATCCTTGCGATATTGCTAGAACAGTCAGAGTGATACTACCTAGTATTCACAATGATGAGTGGAAATCCTTCGAGTGTTAATATCAAACAACACTGCGATAGGTCATGTGTAAGATTCTTTATGAATTGAACATGTGTAAATTGAAAAGCAATAGTGGTTTGATTCTTAATCGATTCAAACTCGTTTTATGTTTCTACGCAATATTTTTGTGGTCTTGCCAGAACATACAGAGTGATAATCATTAGTATTCATAGTGACGAATGGAAATCCTTCCAGTGTCAACCTCAAACAACATTACGATAGGTGACTTGCGATATTTTTTATGAATCAATCTTGTGTCAACTGAAAAGCAACAATGGTAAGATTCTTTACGAATCAAACTTGTTCTAGGAACTTGAATTGACGACTTTAATCAAGCAGATAATTATCCAATTGATTCACTATTTGCGTTCGGAGTCTTGCTTTGAGACGGTTGATGAGACTGCATTTATACATAGTGTCATCGTGCAAATCGGGCTTAAAACGGTTAAAATGTCATAAAATACCCAAAATATGCGTGTGTTTGTTCATTGTGTATTTTAGGTACGGATATCGTGAAATCAACAAAAGAGAAAAAGAATCAAGCAAAAACGAACACGGGAAACGAAGCCGCACAAAGAACCGGACTCGAATCATGATTTTCCATTGAAGTCCTTGATGTTTTGAAGATTGTCAAGATTGGTCCCTCATGTTTTGAAGACTTGTCCTTTTATACCCTTGTAAAACTCAAAAATTACATAAGGGTCCCTAAAATATCAAAATGTTATAAGAAAAAGCCCTTAAAGATTACAAGAATTGTAAGTTTAGTCCTTATTCATGGTTTCATAAAAGACAAGGACTGAATTTGTAATTAGCCAATACTTATTTGTGAAGGAAAATAGAGTTTATGCTATTTGAAACTAATATAGCAACGATATGGGAGTATAGGGGCCATTCTTGGCAGACATACAAACCCACACCCTTCTATCATAGCCTGCCACATCACCCCACTATCTCCACTCAACCACTCAGCCTACGCCACTTCACCATTTACTTCCACCTCACCCAGTCAAAAAAAGTCAACACCCTTATAACATATTAATACTTAAGATGGTTTAAACCTAATTAAATACTAATATGTTTCCCCCAAAACACTTCCTGTAGCAATTAAACCCCTAAACTCACCCCTAACCTCAGCTAACGAACCCTAATCTCATTTACTACAAACCAAAAGGAAAATTAACAAAACATTCCAAATCTTTGATTGGTACCCACCTAAACCCATACCACTCCCCAAAACCAACGCCAGCTCAGCCATGTGGCATACCTAATGGTCCCCTGCTCCAAAGAACACTTCAAGACAATTTTTGGCAGAGTCATCAATGGCCCATATGCTCTACTTGCTCGCAAAGTAATTATAAACGGGTGAGATCATATATCAACAGCTAGCCATATCAACATCATCACGGGACATACATTTGACCAAGATTTCAAATGATTCTTCAAAGGGCAAATAGGTCATTTCATGAACTAGGGTTTATGTAACCTTTCATTTCTAGATAGTTCTTATTAGTAGTATATATAGAAGACGCCTGTGTCTCTATATCTCTTGTTCCAGATTTTTGAACAATCTTTGTAAACCCCTTTTTCATGAATATTTAAAGTTTGAATTTTGGCCTTGCATATTTTTCAAATTCTGAGTTCCATTTTACTTATTGTTTGTTAATTTATGCAAGTGTTACTTTAGTTTTTATCAAAAATCTTTTCAAGTTGCTGTTAAAATATTTGAGAACCAAAGTTAGGAATTTATTGTTTAGGATTGACTGACAAACAATCCTAGACAAGGAGTTTCTGATTTTGTTAAATTTCAGTTGTTCTCATTTGGTTCTTCAAAAGTTTGGCTTTTTAAAGATTTCTAAAAATCTTTTTTGTTTAATTTACTTGGGTGGATTTACTGTTCCAAAAGCTAATATCACAAGCTTTCTGACAAAAAGCTTGTGAATAAGCTTTTGTGAACTTGCAGTATTTTTGGTTTGCTTTGTTTCTTAGCAGGAAGAACAAGTACCATAGATTTCTTGGGGGTTTGTGACTGCTGTAGTCTAACCCCTCCATTCTCCTTTGCACATCAGCCTGCATAAGTTCCACCACCTCCTTGGTCATCTTAGCTAATTGAAGATGGCAATCAGCCATAGTATGCTTTGGATGTGAAGCATACAAGGTACAAAGGATTGAACCCTCTTTCTAGTTTTTTTTTGTACTTTGTGGATTGTGTGAAAACTTTATGTTTGTGTTCTTGTGATGCTTTAAGTGTTCAATGCATGTTTTTATAGTTATTAGATGTTAGTTCACTGGTTTTAAGTGTTTTGAAATTGTTTGATACATTTTATTTGAAAAGTCTTAGTGTATAGAAATTAAGGTATGCTTGGTTTTGTGGTTTTCTTGCCTTGTGTGACACTAGAATCAATTAAAATCAGCTTAAACATACTCAAATAGGTAGTGGTAGGTTACATCAGTAGGTTTCTTTGAGTTTGTTAGTAGAAATAGAATTTACATGTTCTAAAATTTGGTAAAAATAGCATAAATTTATTAGTAGGGTAAAACAGGTTTGATTTTGATTTTTATGACAAGAAATCTTGGAATCTGTTAGAGCTCATTTTAATGTAGGTTTGTATGTTCTTGTTGGTGCTCTTGGTATGCTATATTGTTAGGGTTGTTGCTTTAAAATTCGTCTAGATACCAAATAGTTCAGCAAACAAGTTCCCAGACCCTTAGTGTTCATCAGTAACCTAATTTAGCTCGTTTTTTTGTGATTTTTGTGTTAGACTTAGTGTTTTTTGTGTTGCTGTGACTCCCCACAACCCAACTGGTTGTGGGGGTGCCCTTTGGTCCAAATAACTCCAACAAACAAGGCTAAAAAACGTCCAAAGTTGTTTTCTGATGTAGAGCAATGGGAAGCAAGTTCCTAGTGGTAGTTCAAACTTTCCCACTACTTGGCTAAAAGACAAACTCCACCGACTTGTCCCTTTTAGTTTTCTAGGTTTTTGTCTCTAGTGGTCATTTTTCAGTGTTTTTAAGTGATTTCAATTTTCATAGTTTTAATTATTTATTTAAAGATTTTTGAAAAGTTGTTTTTATTTTTCTGAGTATTTTATTGATTTTTAGCATTAAATTAAGTTTTAATTAGTTTCTAATTATACTATTTTTGTCTTTAGTGGATAAAAAGTAATATTTTTCAATTTTTCAATTTTTCTTTGTTTAAGTTATTTATTTTAAGATTTTTACAAAAATAACCTCAATTTTCACTTTATTTAATTATTTTTTAGAATTATTTTAAATTTAAATTAGTTTTTAATTAAACTATTTTTGTCTTATTAGGGTAAAAAGTACTTTTTTCAACTTTTTTCATTTTTCTACTGTTTAGCATTATAATTTATGATTTTTCAAAAATTAAAATTATTTTTCCCATTATTATATTATTTTTAATCATTATTTTAGTTTAAAAAGTGTTTTTAGCCTTTAAAAAATAGAAAAATAGTTTTAAATATTTAGAAAAAAATACTTTTTAGTGATTGATTAATATAAGTAATATATTTGTTTTATAAAATATAATTTTAGGCTTTTTGTTAATTATATTTAATTTTAGGGCTTTAATTAGCATTTAAAATTGAATATTTAATTAACAAAAGGTTTTAAAAATTATTTTTGGAATTTTTATTCTTATTTATATTATTCTAGGCTTAGTTTTATTTTTTAATTAATTTTTAGTTAAAATTTTTAATTTCGTCGCGTTTTACGTAATTACGTTCACGTTTTACGTCACTCGTCGTAGTTTAATCATAGTGTAGCTCGTCTTTTAATTTTCTTTCTCTAAACCCAAAAACGACGCTAATCCAAACTTGATTTTTATATTATTGGCCTAATACACATACACCTCCGCCGAGAACGAACTTGAACTTTTCATCTTTACGGTTTCCTAAACCGTATCGATTAATACTTACCGCTTGTTATTTCTTTTTCCTAAAAGAAATATACAAAAATACATACATCAATTTTGGCGCCACTTCCAGGGAGGTTTTTAGTGCCTTATATATATATATATATATATATATATATATATATATATATATATATATATATATATATATATATATATATATATATATATATATATATATATATATATATATATATATATATATATATATATATATATATATATATATATATATATATATATATATATATATATATATATATATATGAGTGAGGTTATTTTCAGAACCAAATAAATGTACAGAACTGCGAGAACCATCTTTTTACTCTTAAAATGCACATATATATTCATCGCGTTAGTTCATTAGGTAAAAATACATGTATTTTCATTGTCGTAGGTCACTAGGAACATGTATCCTAGGACCATGCACATGTATTTGTTTTGTATGTATTATAAATATCTTTTCGTTGGATAATATGAAAACACATGTGCACTCTTCATATCGCTCATCATATTAAGATCTATAACCAATAAAACAATTAATAAATGTTAATTTAAACATAATTATAAAAATACATATGCATTGTTAATAGTATAAAGGTGGTTCTCGCAGTTCTGTACATTTATTTGGTTATGAAAATAACCTTACACACACACACACATATATATATATATATATATATATATATATATATATATATAGAGTTAGGATCAAATAAGAAGATTAAGTAAAATGAGAAGAATGAGAAGAAACCACAGCCACACATTTCAGATGCACCTACAAAGTCAGATGCATCTCCCCTTAAAATTCTCCTTCCTTTGTGGAATTTGTGGTCAGGATTTCTTCTTATTCTTCTCATTTTAATATTTCTTCTTACTGGATCCCTACTCTATATATATATATATATATATATATATATATATATATATATATATATATATATATATATATATATATATATATATATATATATATATATATATATATATATATATATATATATCGTGTTTGTATGGGTCGTGCTGTTTTTTCTTTTCATTTTTGGAAAGTGTATATAACGTACATACTCATTTTTGTTATTTTTTTCTACTATATTATAGTATCCAAATAAAACGTGTTTAGTTTTCCTAAATTAAACACCCAACAATCTTTTAGTATATTGTAGATATATTCGTTTTCGTTTTTCTTGTGAATATTATTAATATATTATACTATGTATCACAATAAATTTACAATATCTCCAAAAGCGTGAAAACGCAACCTTAATTGGGCTTTCATCACTCAGTTATTGTATTCAAATCTAAAGCAAAGAAAAGGCAAAATAGACAAATACTTTCATGAGGCTTAATTTTGATTAACACAAACTATAAGGTCGGTATAAGGCGGTTGTATTTGACGACCTAAGGGGAAAAGGCTCTTATGTGCTTAGCGCCGCCTCGTTTCCCCCGCTTGCTTGTGCGTATTTTGAGAAAGGGCTAATCGAGGGTTTGCCAACCAAAGTATTATCTACATATATTATATTTGCTTGTTTTTCAAGATTAAACCCTCTTGAACGTTTTGGTGTTCCACCAACGTTCTAAAGTCATCGAAGGCGTTCACTCAACGTGATCGTTTTCATTCCTTGAGGCTCCTTTAATCGAGAAATTGATTCAAGGAGAGATTTGTAGATTTGAGTCTACGTAATACACCAAAAAATCCAAAAAATTAAAAAAACAATCAAAAACAAAAAAATTGAAAAAAACGAAAACCCCCAAAAAGAATCTTCTTTTCTACCCCCAATTTTCTACGTTAGTGCATGCGCACTCAATCGAAGGATTATTCGAATTCTAGCAACGCTTCGAATCGACGCAATCGAAATCGAAGGAATCGACGGCGTAGACGAGAATTAGAAACTGACGTTCCTAATATCGTTGTCGAAACCGAACACGAGATGGCCGACAATCGTTCGATGATGGAATTTCTCCAAGCGCCCACCGAGGGTTATGGAGACGCGATCGTTATTCCCGCTATTTAAGCAGAGAATTTTGAGATTAAGAGTGGAATGATTTCGTTGATACAAGCTACGAAATTTCGAGGTCGTGAGGCGGATAATCCTCACGATCACATTCGGAATATTGATCGTCTTTTGGCCACGAGCAAGTTTAAGAACGTCGACACCGATGTCGTCAAGCTTATGATTTTTCCGTACTCGCTCGATGGTTCCGCCAAGGATTGGTACGAGAAAGAGCCACCTAATTCCATAATTACGTGGAAGGATCTTATTTCCAAGTTCGTTAATCATTTTTTCCCATCGTATAAGACGGCATATTTCAAAAATGAGATTACGAGATTTGAACAAAAACCGAATGAATCGTTTAGAGACGCATGGGATCGTTTTAAGGAAATGTTTAGGCAATGTCCTCACCATGGATTTTCCGAGTTACACCGAATCGACACGTTTTAAAACGGTCTTAGTTTTCACGAAAAAGATTCGTTAAATTCCACCGCCGGTGGCAATTTTTTGTGTAAAACTCCGAAAGACACTTTAATGATTATCGAAAATTGATCCAAGGTTTACCAACTCCGCAACGCACCGAGTGTTGCCAATGTTAGTAATTCTAATCGCGACATTGAGAGGGTTGATGCGAAAGTCGATAAGTTGACGAATGTGTTTACGTCGTTCTTAATCGAGATGCAAAAGAAAGACGCTCCCGCTACGGTGAAAGCGGTTGAGGCATCGTGTACGTTGTGTGGTGGACCTCATAATTATTGATCCCAAACTTAGATCGATTAGCTTTGTGTAAAAGATATTAAATCAAGTTATACACTTAGAGAAACTTTGTTGTGAAACAATCTAAGTGCTATGTGGAATTTAACACTTAGAACAAGAACACACAAAACAGAATAAAGCAAACTTTCACTTTGATTGATGATCGAACTTGTGTACAATGAAAGTGTTAAAACGTATATTAAACTAAAACCTAAAGGCCTCCTTTTATAGATTAAGGAGCCTTGCGCAAGAGTCTACTTATCAGCTATTCTAGGTAAAGATAAATATAGAAAATACAATGTCGAACATATCTTTACTAGAAATACAAAATGTGTAGACGAAGTATTCTATCAGTGCTTGGACTTCTTCTCATCAACGCTTGACTTCTTCTTGTCAACGCTTGATCTGACAACACTTGATTTCTTCCTATCAACATCCAAATAACTCTTGTCAGCGTCTAAGTGTCTTGGCTTATTTTATTCCCAACAATCCTCCCCTATACTTGATATCTACTCTAGTAATCAAGTTTCTGAATAAAAACAAAGTACAAGGAGGATTCTTACAAATACAAATCACTTTTTAATTAGGAAATAAATAAACCTAATTAAATCCTTGCCAACATCACTTGTATAATCCATTTCCAGCTGTGTTGACACTATTTTCTTCAAAACTTCCTTGAACATGGAATATTCAGCTCCACAAGAAGATATTCTGAAAACTTTGTAGTACTCAAATGATAAACACCAACTGCTGAATTTAGACGCCATTGAAGTCCACTGATATCATCCAGATCCAACCATATTGGATCTGCATCATTTGGCTCACACATTCTCTTGAATGTGGACCAAATCTTTATTCCATTGACTGAAGTAGGTGCTTCAGCCTCATAGTTGGTCTTCATCAATCCCCAAAGATCCACAAAGTATTCTCTATCCAGGCTTGCAAACAAAGAGATAAGAGTAGTAAAAGTATGTACCTTCTTTCCATATTTGCCAATCATCCAAAACCCACTTGCATCTTCTTCATAGTGAACTATAGGGTTTCTGGAATCAAAAGGTAATACCTCTGCAATATGTGAAGCTTCCAAAGGTGAGAGCTTAATACTCCTTCTTATAACTGCTTCACTAGGATTCGCTCTATCCAAACCTGGAAACTCAATAGCAAGTCCCTTCTTTACTAGCCTTGGAGTGATTGAATCCTTTTGAATCTGCATCTCTTCTGCAAGTTCTTCCTTTCTTTCATCAGAAAGAAGTCTGATAGTATTCTCCTCTTGAATACTTGCCCATATAGGATATGCACGAAACTCCAACTCATCAAAGGACAAACCCTGCAATTTACTGAAAGTCCAACCCCCTTGATGACATCTAAGAATCATATAATAGAGCTCCCTTCTATCCTTCTTAGTCTGTGAAAGAACCTTGCTAGCCCTATGCTTCAAAATTACTTTGCAATCTCTTTGAACTCTTAGCAGAATCTCCAAACCCCAAATTTGATCTGAAATAGTCATGTTTGGATTCTCCATAACCTTATTCTCCCATGCAAAGTACATACTGGCTACTTCAGGCATATCATAATCTACCTGCATTTTCAACTCCTCAAGCCTTTCCTTAGCCAACTCATCACCATATTCAAGCCTTTCTGGATCTTCAATAATCATCACACTTGAATCAGTACTTTCACCATCACTACCTTCCTTATTACTTTTAGAAGAAGTCACAATTTGTAACTCAATAGCAGTCTTCTTCATCTTCTCATTTTCCTCAAGTTGTGCAGCCAAAATGGAATCAAAATGTACTTGGGCTGCATCCTTGGGAACTTCTGCTTCTACCATAATCCCTTTACCTTTATCTAATACATCAATAGTGGGTAAAGAAGTTGATGGTACCTGTGTAGACACCTCCTTGATGATAGCTGATGACTGGGATACATCAACCATATCTACAGGTTTATCAGCGTCCAAAACCTGAATGTCAACGCTTAATTTACTCTTGTCAGCGCTTGGCTTTGTGAACTGCTCCAACATTTCAGTAAAAGACAAATTTGTAGGGGTAACTAATAAAGCATCAAAACCTGGTTGCCTCTTTAAATCTGTTAGAGCCTCAGCTATACCCAATCACCTTCATGTGAGCCTTTGTCACTCACATGTACCTGTTCATCCTCCCCTTTTGAAGAATCCTCCTCCCTACGTCTAGTGTTAGCACCTTCCAAAAGAACAATCATCTCCCTCAATTGCTTGAGTTCAAGGCCTTGTGTGTTGACAGTATTTACAAGGTCTGCATTTTGCTTTTGCAAGCTAATGCAGACAGCCGTCAATTCCAAAATTGTGTAAGGTAATAAGTGTGAAAACACTTATCCTTTTACCACTTATTTCCAATAATAACAAGACCAAAACGTGTGATTTATGTCGTAAAAGTCGGAATTATGCGTGGTTTGTGTTTTTATTGTGTTTTAGGACCAAAATATGAAAAAGGAAGAAAACACGGGTTTTCACGGGCTTTTATCGAAGAAAACGGGAAAAGACGAAGTCAAAAGATCAAGAGTGCAAAAAGAACGGAAGTCCAAGGCCTATTCTGAAGATTTATCGAAGAAAAAGTCTAAAGACGGAAGTTTAACGAAGTCGAAGAGCTTAAGTCTAATAGAAGAAGAAAATTAAAAAGACAAGTTCAAATCCCGAGACGACAAAGACAAAGAATTAAAGTCGAGTCGAGAAATCGTGAAGAAAGCAAGAAAGAAGATGCAACACATGCACTCCTTCCACCTTCCCTATAAATACCCTCCTAATAGTCATTAGGAGGGTGGTTAGTTAATTAGCTAGTTTTTATTTTTCTTAGTTTTCTCTAGTTTTAGAGAGAGAAAGTCTTAAACTTTCTCTCACTAAATTTCATCTTCTTTCTTAATCTTTCAAGATTAAACATCTTTGTATTGTTTATTTTCATTAATCAAAGTTCGATTTTAAGCTTTTAAATCTTAAGTCTCATTCTTCACTTCTTGATTTATTTTACCTTTGATCTGAATATCATACTTCATGCGTATGATTTTATGATTTCGTGGTTGAAGGATTGATCTTCTTGGTTTACACATAAGTTCTTTCGCGTTTAGGACATAAGCTTGTAATGCTTATTGGCTTATTCGAGTTTTAGCTTATTGATCTTCGGATTTGATAAAGGAATTAGTTATTTTAAAAGTCTCTTTCATAAAGTTCTTGATTTCATATCTTGAAAAGTTGTCGAATTTAAGCTTTTTGAATTGTTTAAGATCCAGTTAGAATAGCTTATTGCATTTGCTTATTGAGATTCACTCTTGCCACCAATTTCGGAACTATTGCCATCCATCGCAAAACAAGGGTTTTGGTACACATTCCGACGGCTTCTACACATTCCGATAGTTTTCGGTATTTGATCGCAATAACCCAATAGGGTTCCACTTTGCGATCGGTTGGTTATTACCCCTTATTCCGATCTGGGTTGCGATCGCTTATTGCGATCGCATATTCCGACGGGTCTTAAGGGCTTGGTTAAGGCGAAGTGCTGCCCATTTTTCGATAGGAACATTGCGACAGCATCATTCCGATAGATACTCATTGCAACATT
This sequence comes from Glebionis coronaria, assembly GCA_025667525.1. NCBI lineage: Eukaryota > Viridiplantae > Streptophyta > Magnoliopsida > Asterales > Asteraceae > Glebionis > Glebionis coronaria. The sequence goes on along the minus strand of CM046880.1, from coordinate 380,889,839 downwards.
CCGATGGTAGTAAGGTTAATATTCCGATGGACTCTTGTTTGAATTATTCCGACGAGTAATTCTAGTGACATTCCGATGGTTGCAATTTTGGTGTATTCCGATGGACATTAATTGTTTTATTCCAATTGATTAAGTTTTCAAGTTTTCAAGTTTTACAAAGTTTTTAAGTTTTAAGTATTTTCATAAATTAACTTTAAGTTTAATTTTGTCAAAGCTTTAAATTTACTCAACGAAATTTTAATTACTTACTAATAGTTTAAAACAAACAAACCAAACCATTCTCTTGACTCACCAAAAGACGATTGAGTCGCACTTAAGACCGGTTTTCAATTCGAAAAGACTTTGGGACGATAATATTCTATATTTGGTTGCAAAATCAAGTATTAAATGGCGCCGTTGCCGGCTCTTTTCGTTACGATAAACGGTTTCTAGTGAGAGACGCATTGAATTTTGGGATCCGTTCTTTGAACGTTATTTTCCTTGCTTTAAAAATTTTCAAAAATCCTAAAAAATATAAAATTCTTCAAAAATACAAAAACATTGAAAAATCATTAAAAAGCAATTCTTTTCCAAAGGTTTTGCACCAAAAAGATTATATAGAGATATTCTTTGTGTATATTTTTCTTCTTCTGCAGGTGTATGCGTACTAGATCTTCGAACTATTCTGAGCCCGAGACTCGTGAAGATTTAGATATGGCTGGTGTTAATAACAACAATAATCACCCATCTCAACACAATTTGAATAACAACAAGAACAACAACAACAACAATGTCCTCTTACCTGATTTACGAACCATGGAGGAATTGTGCCAACCCACCATGAACGGACGCGGAGGCCCGATTGCGCCAATGCACGTCACGGCTCAGGAGTTTTCGTTGAAGCATCACATGATCCAGCAAGTGCAAACGAACCCATTTCGTGGAATTCCGGATGATGATGCCAACAAACACCTCGACAAATTCATTACCATGACCCAAAGCATGAAGTGCTCCGGTGTTTCTATGGATGACCTTCGCCTTCAACTCTTTCCCCACTCGCTTTCTCACCATGCCGAAAAATGGTTTGACCGTCTTCCTAAGAATTCTATTCATACGTGGAATGACATGACTCAACGCTTTTTATCGCGCTACTTTCCCCCATCCATGGTCACGAGCCTTCGTAACCAAATCAGTGGATTTATGCAAGAGAATGATGAATCGCTTTTCGATGCTTGGGAACGTTACAATGATTTGATCGACCTCTGTCCAAATCACAATATGCTCCCCGTCACTCTCATTGACACCTTCTACAATGGTCTCACTTTTCGTGATCGTGACACGATCAACGCTGCCGCCGGTGGTACTTTTATGAAAAGGAGACCGGAAGAGTGACGAGAGTTGATTGAAAACATGACTACTCACCACAAGAATTGGGATTCATCCGCATCCTCAAGATCTAACACGAGAGTCAATGTTTCTTCTACTACCTCCAATCCCGAGATATCCGAACTTACCCGACAAATCGCAATGATGCACAAAGATTTCATGTCCATAGCCACAAACAATTTTCAACAAGCTAAAGCCGTTTCTATTTCTTGTGACACATGTGGTGGTCCTCATTCTTATAATGATTGTCCTTTTACCCAAGGCAATTATTCTGAAAACGTTAACGCGGCTTACGGCACTTATCCCACGGGAGGCTATCAAGCCCGCCCGCAAGGAGACCGTGGCTTGCTAAGTTATCGTTCCAACAATTATCTTGCTCCTCCCGGTTTCCCTCATGCAAACCAAAACCAACAACAAAGCTATAACCGAAACAACCAATCCCAACCTCGTGCTCAAAATCAATATCAATCCCAAAGAAACCCATACCCAACTCAAGGAAATTCTCAAGCTTACCAAGCTCCACCTCTCAATCAACCGATGGCAGTAAATCAAGACGTCGAGACGTTCATGAAGACTAATCGGGAGCTGGTGACGAATCTTCAGAGTCAATTTGTCAACTTGAAGAATGACATGGTGAAACAAGGGAGTGATATTCGAGCTGAGCTAAGGAATGATATGGCCAAACACAGCAATGAAATTAATGCCAACATGCAAAACTCTTTTAATAATCAAGTTGTTCACCTTCGTGATATGATTGGTTCGCTCATCCAAAGTAATCAACCCTCTTCTTCGGGTACTCTTCCGAGTAATACCGTTGCGAATCCAAGAGGGGAGATGAAAGCAATCACCACTCGTAGTGGAAAAGGTTATATGGAACCCGAGCTTCCTACACCTCCACCCGTGATTGTGAACAAGGAAAAAGAGCAACTTTCCTCACCTCCTTCACCTTCTATCCCCATTTCCCCACCACCCGTGGTTGTGAGTGATCCTATTCCCTTAAAGCCTTCTTCTTCATCCAATATACCTTATCCTTCACGGTTGAGGAAAGAGAAGCAAAAGAGCAAGGATGATATTCAGGTTTCAAACTTTCTAAAAATGTTTAAACAATTGAATTTTAACATCTCCTTTGCCGAGGCTCTCGCTCACATGCCCAAATACGCTAAGATGTTTAAAGATCTTCTAAGTGATAAAGAAAAGCTTCTTGACATCGCTCAGACCCAACTTAATGAAAACTGCTCCGCAGTGCTCTTAAGGAAATTGCCCACCAAACTTGGTGATCCGGGTCGCTTCTTGATTCCTTGCAACTTCCCGGGAGTAGAGAATTGCATGGCCCTAGCTGATCTAGGTGCCAGTATAAACTTAATGCCTTTAAGTGTTTGGAAGCAATTATCTCTCCCCGAGCTAGTCCCTACCAAAATGACTTTGGAATTAGCCAACCGTACGGTTGCTTATCCAGTGGGGATAGCCGAAGATGTCTTTGTTGGCGTTGATAAATTCACCTTCCCGGCGGATTTTGTCGTCGTTGACTACGAGATGGATCCTCGTGTTCCATTAATCGTTGGACGTCCATTTCTGAGGACCGGTCGCACTCTTATTGATGTAGCCGCGGGCGAAATAATCATGAGAGTTGGTGACGATCAAATTGTCTTCAACATGGGTAAGATTTCGAAGCAACCTTATTCGTATGAGAGTGTTAATGCTATTGATGTTCTCGATGAGGCTTGTGAAGAACATTTTCATGATGCTTGCAAAAGTACTCTTTCTTCTCTACCCAATGTTGAGACCGTTGCCTCAATTGCTCCAACATTGACTCCTTTCGGAGAAAGTGACTTGGATGATTTCGAAGCTAGCTTGGGTCCTCTCAATATTAAGTATGATAATTTGTCCACCAATTGGGATGAAGACATTCGTACTATATAGAGACTTCTCAATGAGGACCCGTTTTCTCCTCCTGCTCCTAAAGAGGTGACTAATGATGATCCATCGTTAGTTTCACCATCTATTGAGGATCCTCCTACTCTTGAGCTTAAGGACCTACCTCCTCATCTTGAGTACGTTTTCCTGGAAGACAGCGAGAAGTTACCGGTCATCATCGCAAAGGATCTGAAAGAAGACGAAAAAGCTCGACTTGTCGCTGTGTTGAAGAAGCATACAAGAGCTATCGCTTGGAAAATCTCCGACATCCGTGGAATTGATCCTCACTTCTGCACACATAAAATTCTCATGGAGGACGACTTTAAGCCCACAATTCAAAGCCAACGAAGGGTGAATCCAAAAATCCATGAAGTCATCAAAAAAGAGGTTATCAAACTTCTTGATGCGGGTATGATTTACCCTATTTCGGATTCACCATGGGTTAGTCCAGTCCATTATGTGCCTAAGAAAGGCGGAATCACCGTTGTGCCCAATGCAAACAACGAGTTGATTCCTACCCGTCTCGTTACTGGGTGGAGAGTTTGTATAGACTACCGCAAACTCAATGATGCCACGAGAAAGGATCATTTCCCTCTACCTTTTATGGACCAAATGCTTGAACGTTTAGCGGGTAATGAATATTACTGCTTTCTTGATGGTTTCTCGGGTTATTTTCAAATACCCATCGATCCTCAAGATCAAGAGAAGACAACATTCACTTATCCCTACGGCACCTTTGCTTATAAAAGAATGCCTTTTGGCTTATGCAATGCCCCCGGGACTTTCCAAAGGTACATGTTGGCTATCTTTCATGATATGGTTGAGCAAACCATGGAAGTCTTCATGGATGATTTCTCGGTCTTCGGGGATTCCTTCTCCTCTTGCCTTGCCAATTTGGAACGTATGCTTAAGCGGTGCGAAGACACTCGCCTTGTTCTGAGTTGGGAAAAATGCCATTTTATGGTAAAAGAAGGCATTGTGCTAGGACACAAAATCTCTAAAGCCGGTCTTGAAGTCGACCGTGCTAAAGTAGATGTCATAGCCAAATTACCTCCACCTTCAACCGTGAAGGGTGTGAGAAGTTTTCTGGGTCATGCGGGTTTCTATCGTCGATTCATTCAGGATTTATATAAAATCGCTCGCCCGATGACCCACCTCTTGGAAAAAGATACTCCTTTTATCTTTTCTAAAGAGTGTCTCGAAGCCTTCAATCTTCTAAAGGATAAGCTAACTAAGGCACCGGTCTTGGTTACCCCTAATTGGGAGCTGCCTTTTGAATTGATGTGCGATGCTAGCGACTTTGCTATTGGTGCGGTTTTGGGCCAAAGAGTGAATAAAAACTTCCAACCAATCCACTATGCTAGCAAAACAATAACGGGGGCTCAATTGCATTATACGACAACCGAAAAAGAGCTTTTAGCTGTTGTCTATGCTTTTGAGAAATTTCGCCCCTATCTTGTTTTATCTTCCACCATCGTATACACGGACCATTCCGCATTGAAGTACTTGATGACAAAGCATGATGCTAAGCCAAGACTTCTTTGCTGGGTTTTACTCCTTCAAGAATTCAACATTGAAATTCGTGACAAGAAGGGAGCAGAAAACCTGGCCACGGATCATCTGAGCAGACTTGAGGATCCATATCAAGGGGATCATCCGAACAAAGAGATCAATGACTCTTTCCCCCTTGAGACCTTAATGTCTATAAATCTCAATCTTGATGGCACCCCGTGGTTTGCGGACATTGCAAACTACTTAGCGGGTGGTATTCTCATCCAAGGGTTAACAACCCAACAAAAGAAGAAGTTCTTGAACGATGTTAAGACTTACTTTTGGGATGACCCTTATCTATTTAAACAATGTTCTGATCTGATCATTCTTCGATGTGTTGACGGACCGACAGCTTTTGACATCCTCCAAGCTTGCCACAAAGGACCCACCGGTGGTCACTTTGGTCCCAACTACACCGCTAAGAAAGTGTTTGATTCTGGATTCTACTGGCCCACCATTTATCGTGATGCTCACGAAATGGTTAAGCATTGTGATGCTTGCCAACGTCAAGGCAAGATCACACATAAGGATGAGATGCCTCAAAATTTCATACAGGAATGTGAAATCTTTGATGTATGGGGCATCGACTTTATGGGGCCATTTCCATCATCCAAAGGGAACAAGTACATCCTCGTCGCCGTCGACTACGTTTCTAAATGGGTTGAAGCTAAGGCTCTTCCTACGAATGATGTGAGGGTGGTTGTGAACTTTTTGAAGCAGCTTTTCGCTCGATTTGGCGTTCCTCGTGCTATCATCAGTGACCGCGGGACTCATTTTTGCAACGATCAATTTGCAAGAGTCATGGCAAAGTATGGTGTCACTCACCGTCTTTCCACCGCTTATCATCCCCAAACCAATGGGCAAGCCGAAATATCCAACCGTGGCTTGAAGAGAATTTTGGAGCGTACTGTGGGAGAGCATCGTGCCGCGTGGGCCGATAAGTTAGATGATGCTCTGTGGGCTTTCCGTACTGGTTACAAGACCCCGATCGGTTGTACACCTTATCATCTTGTGTACGGGAAAGCCTGTCACCTACCCATCGAGCTGGAACATAAGGCGCACTGGGCCTTGAAGTGGGCTAACTTCGACATCAACAAAGCCGGTGATCATCGCAAGATTCAACTCAACGAGCTAAATGAACTGAGGAATGAAGCTTATGAGAACTCGCTGATCTACAAGGAGAAGACGACGATCATTCATGACGCAAAAATCAAGAACCGAGAGTTCCACGCTGGTGATCAAGTCTTACTCTTTAACTCTCGGTTGAAGATCTTCTCTGGCAAGTTGAAGAGCCGCTGGTCTGGTCCATTCACCGTCGCCAACGTCTTTCCATATGGGACCATTGAGCTTTCTCAGCCGAATGGGCCCAATTTCAAGGTGAATGGCCAGCGTCTGAAGCTGTACTTTGGTGAGGAAATCTCTCAAGAGATGATTCCATCCCTCACCATGTTCCCCATGAACTAATTTGGGTCGAGTCAGGCTCATGACTCGGTGAACAAAAACAAGCGCTTTTCGGGAGGCAACCCGTGTTCTATCCTTTACTGCTTTCATAATAAGTGTAGGGGGAGCCCCGCATATGTTTGTTGTCTTGTTTCTTGTGTTGTGCAGGGATTAAAGCTTCAAAGATCCACCTTGATGACTTTTGACGAACCGTGATACCGTGTTTCCCATCTTCCCGGTTCTATCCTAAACTCTTGTGATTCAATATTTCATATTTTATATGTTCACATTGAATTCACTTTAGTTGTCCTTTCCTTAGCAAGATTTAAACAAAGTGCACAATGTCCTAAGTGTAGGGGAGTTTACTCCCACATGCTTAAACATTGAGGATAATGTTTATCTCAAGTGTAGGGGGGACTTCTATCGAAGTAAGTGGTCTTTTTCATGAATTTGCCCTCATTTTAACCGGAAAATTTGATTTTTCGACATTTTTCAAAATTTTTAATCTATTTTGGCCTAGTTGTATAGTTGTATTTTCCTTTATTATGTTTAGTTTCTTTCCATTGCTAGAATAGTTTTTCAATAAAGTGGTTTTAGATTTTTCTTAGTCGTGAACATTTTGACCAACCCGAGTTTACTTACCTAAGTTTACTCTAGCTAGTATCCTTAACATGTTTAAGTCAAGTTTTGCTAGGCTTTTATTTAGGGAGCTATAAAACGCAAAAGTCTTAACCCTCACGGGTTAAGAACAAGAACTTTTCGCAAGTTCCTATAATTGATCCTAGAGAGTCGTTTATCAAGGGAACTTTAAAATGCGATTTCTAAACTTGAAAAAAGTTTAAGAATTTGCAAGATCCTATAGGCGACTCGAAAACCCAAAACTTTGATTTAATAGGCTAAGCATCCACGAGTCTCATTCCTTGAGATTTTAAACTGTGGAGAACGAGAGATGATATAGTCAATTATAAGTTCGGTATTCTTTCGTGAATTTATGTGAGTTAATTATAAGCCTATTCTCCCTCCGCTTGTTAATAAATTTGTCTGCAATAAATAAGGTTGTACGATTTAAAAGGTCACTTAGCTTCTAGCCCCAGATCGTTTAAAAGTTGCTCGGTACGGATTAGAGTTCATAGCCAAGGCATAACTTATTGAAGTGGGATGCGAAGATTGGCGAGTCCGAAAAGGCCCTAACAAGGCATGAGGGCTACATTTTGTTGCTAAAGATCCAAAAGTGATGTGAAGAGTCATTTATCGAAAATCAATATGAAGGATCGAGACACACGACGAAAAGCAAGAACTCCCCAAAAGTCATGGAGAAGTCTATCCGAAAAGACCCTAACAAGGTATGAGGATAAATAGATCCAAGTCCTAAAAGGAGGCGGATCGTTGTATATCGAAGTCCAAAATAAAGATTGGAGAAAAATGAAGAAGTCGTGGTCCAAAGATGAAGAATCTCTCAAAACTTCAAGTGAAGAAAATTCTATTATGAAGAGAAGACCATAATTTCAAGAACGTCTCTCAAAGATTCGAAGTATGAAGTCGCTGCCAAATATCGGTCCGAGAAAGGTCTCAAATCGTGAAGCGAGTTATGCCAAGATATGAACTTTATGAGGTCCCGAGAAGCAGTTTTAAAAGATTTGGTCCTTTAGCTAACTATTGATTAAATCGTTCACCTTATTTTCGGACTAAATAACTATCGAAATAAGTCAAACAATGCATCCTCGTGATCATTCAAGACAAAAATAAAATATAAGAGATACACCTAGGAATAAGGGAGTCTAAGTGAATAATTGGCCCACATGAGTTCGTGATAGTTTGCTAACTTATAATTACAATGATCTCGTTTTTAAGCTTGGTATGGGGAACGTGAAACTTGAGGATGATAAACGTTCATGGCCGCCAAAACCAATGTAAGTTTTTAATTTCTTTACTTGTTCTATTTTTTTATGTTTAGTATTTAATAAAGGCCAAGGTGGGTTATTTATTATGGAAAATGTATACCGTGCTTTAAAATTAATGCATTGCATGAGGGCATTGCAATGGTCAAGTGTAGGGGATTTAATAAGTGTGAAAACACGTATCCTTTTACCACTTATTTCCAATAATAACAAGACCAAAACGTGTGATTTATGTCGTAAAAGTCGGAATTATGCGTGGTTTGTGTTTTTATTGTGTTTTAGGACCAAAATATGAAAAAGGAAGAAAACACGGGTTTTCACGGGCTTTTATCGAAGAAAACGGGAAAAGACGAAGTCAAAAGATCAAGAGTGCAAAAAGAACGGAAGTCCAAGGCCTATTCTGAAGATTTATCGAAGAAAAAGTCTAAAGACGGAAGTTTAACGAAGTCGAAGAGCTTAAGTCTAATAGAAGAAGAAAATTAAAAAGACAAGTTCAAATCCCGAGACGACAAAGACAAAGAATTAAAGTCGAGTCGAGAAATCGTGAAGAAAGCAAGAAAGAAGATGCAACACATGCACTCCTTCCACCTTCCCTATAAATACCCTCCTAATAGTCATTAGGAGGGTGGTTAGTTAATTAGCTAGTTTTTATTTTTCTTAGTTTTCTCTAGTTTTAGAGAGAGAAAGTCTTAAACTTTCTCTCACTAAATTTCATCTTCTTTCTTAATCTTTCAAGATTAAACATCTTTGTATTGTTTATTTTCATTAATCAAAGTTCGATTTTAAGCTTTTAAATCTTAAGTCTCATTCTTCACTTCTTGATTTATTTTACCTTTGATCCGAATATCATACTTCATGCGTATGATTTTATGATTTCGTGGTTGAAGGATTGATCTTCTTGGTTTACACATAAGTTCTTTCGCGTTTAGGACATAAGCTTGTAATGCTTATTGGCTTATTCGAGTTTTAGCTTATTGATCTTCGGATTTGATAAAGGAATTAGTTATTTTAAAATTCTCTTTCATAAAGTTCTTGATTTCATATCTTGAAAAGTTGTCGAATTTAAGCTTTTTGAATTGTTTAAGATCCGGTTAGAATAGCTTATTGCATTTGCTTATTGAGATTCACTCTTGCCACCAATTTCGGAACTATTGCCATCCATCGCAAAACAAGGGTTTTGGTACACATTCCGACGGCTTCTACACATTCCGATACTTTTCGGTATTTGATCGCAATAACCCAATAGGGTTCCACTTTGCGATCGGTTGGTTATTACCCCTTATTCCGATCTGGGTTGCGATCGCTTATTGCGATCGCATATTCCGACGGGTCTTAAGGGCTTGGTTAAGGCGAAGTGCTGCCCATTTTTCGATAGGAACATTGCGACAGCATCATTCCGATAGATACTCATTGCAACATTCCGATGGTAGTAAGTTTAATATTCCGATGGACTCTTGTTTGAATTATTCCGACGAGTAATTCTAGTGACATTCCGATGGTTGCAATTTTGGTGTATTCCGATGGACATTAATTGTTTTATTCTAATTGATTAAGTTTTCAAGTTTTCAAGTTTTACAAAGTTTTTAAGTTTTAAGTATTTTCATAAATTAACTTTAAGTTTAATTTTGTCAAAGCTTTAAATTTACTCAACGAAATTTTAATTACTTACTAATAGTTTAAAACAAACAAACCAAACCATTCTCTTGACTCACCAAAGGACGATTGAGTCGCACTTAAGACCGGTTTTCAATTCGAAAAGACTTTGGGACGATAATATTCTATATTTGGTTGCAAAATCAAGTATTATAAGGTTCCAATCTGCCCTCCTCTAAAATGGGAATTTGACCTCCCAAAGTAGATTCATGGGGCATGGATGGGGTCTTAAGAATGTTAGGACTGTCTTGGCCTGCATCTAAGCTAGAACCAATAGTCCCAGCCCCACCCATGTCACCAACCACACTTATGGTTGTGGTTCTCTCTCCAACATGGCTAGGACCACCAGAGGAGAACACTCCAGTAGTCCTTTGGTGTTTTACCAACCTAAATTCTGGTGGTGTAGAAGATGGAGTGGATTGAGTGTCTGTTTGAAGGTTAACGGTTGTTTGGCTTTGTGGTAAAAGGGTGTCAGCGTTTGGATTTGGTGTGTCAACGCCAACATTTAAAGTGTCAGCATTGAATGGTTCTTGGTCAACTTCCATTTGCTGGGGTGATTGTGGTTGTTCAGGCAATGGGTCTAGTTGTGGTTGAGGGTCTGGTTGAGGTTGGCTGCTGTAATAACAGCAAGCATAGCTTGGGTGAGAGGAAGGTCTCTATAAGGTTCAAAATTCATCTTCTCAAAATTGCTTTCTTTTGAACAGGGATCGTATAAAAATCATTGTGATCCCTATTGTATTATTCTTGTATATCAAAGACCATTTGCAAAAACCTTGGGTAAGCAAGAGTCATCTTGCTTCCCTTATTATGACACATGCCATCAAAAATCATTTTTGAAAAGTTACATTTTTTCCTAGTGGCAAGACACACAATGGCACTCCCAATAGATCGGTTGATTTCATTGTGTGCAGTACATTTGGGACTCAAACATTCAAGTATGACATGTAATAAGTACTTCCAAGTTGGGGGAAATTCTTCTTTTGAATATTTGTTTAAATGGCCTTGTTCAGGCAAAGGATATCCCAAATCTTGGAGTCCTTGTTCTAGCTCTACAATGGGTAGGGTGGTTATACTATCTGCATCATTAAGATGCAAAGCTTGGCAAACCAAAGCTTCAGTAACCACCCATGGAACCCCATGGACAATAGCAGTCAATGTAGTCACTTCATTAACTGTTGAGGAACTTATAGTGTTCCAAAACTGTTTAATGTGATGGATAAGAGGGGCATGAGAAAGTGCATATCTTAAGGGAGATGCATTCAAATACTCAACCATCTGAGTATATTGAGGAAACAGAGTATTATCAGTTTGTAAATAAGCTACCATATTGTGTTGACTCCTGAACCCCATTTCCAAATCTCTAGGCTTAAACTTAGGTGCCATTGATGTAGAAAGCTGTGATAAAAGTTATGGAAGATGAAGGTTTAAGAAAATTTAGTTAGACAAGAATAAGAAGTTACCTTGTTTCAAAGAAATGAGCCAAATATATAGGAGAGGTGAAAATATGTGATTGGTCAAAACATGAGGCAGTTATATTCAAAATATAATCATGAAAATCTTGAAAATATATAACTTATCTCAAGCATTAATAAAAATTTGCCAACTCCTAAAATTGCGGCCCATATTTTCGTCAAAAATAACAACTGGGTAGGACCCAATGTTTGTCAATGGTCAAAAATAACTTATCAGCGCCCAACGGCTATATTCTTGTCAACGTTGGAAATTGCTATGTCAACATCAAAATTGGTCTTAACAGCGTTTGGAAAGAAAAATGTCAGCGTCCAAAAATAAAAATAATTAAAAAGAAAAAGGACCCTAACAAAGTAAATTATCCTAGTGAAGATAACTTATAGACTGAAAATCACTATAGGGCGGCAAGCACTGTCCAATCATGCACACTTGCTTAAGCAAGATAGACATAATTGCCCTCAAGTGTCCCTTGCTAACCAAAGTTCTGAACAATGAAGTTATCTCATATAAATCCATTGTAACTTCCCAGGTAAGCCCAATAAAATCATAACCAAGTCTCCCAACCGACCACAACCAACTCTAGGTCAAAAAGTCTTGGCAGCGTGCAAAGTATAGCAACTTTGCATGCTACAGTGCCTCACGATTTAGTAAACTAACTTTTACTCACCAGTGGACACAATCTAGAATTGTGATAAGAGTATTATAATAATACCCACAATGTCTTAAAGGTTTCCTAAACCTCGCCTTAAAATATGAGATACAAGTTGCCAAACATAAAATATGCAAGAAAAATTTATGTCAAGATAGGAATGTAAACATTCCAACCATCATCCATAAACTTGAAAATACTCCTAGTAAGCTACAAAGATCCATAAGCAACTCTGTATCCATTTGTACAATGCTCATAATGCCTATATAATTAGATCCAAAACCACAAAACTAACATGTTGTTGTCAACGTCCATTTTAACGCTTATCAGCGTTAAAAGAACCTTTGTCAGCGTTAAACAAATAAAGTGGAAAACCTAATTTTATACAAAGACCCATAACAGTGCATATCCTGTACATACTGTTACAATAAGTTCCAAAACCACATTTTAGGTAAGATTGATCATTCTAATACTTGTTACCAAGTATTGAAACCTCCCAGCATCAAAAAGTTTTATTAATAAATCTGCCACATTTTCTTTTGTGTCAATTGTATCTGGTTGTATTAAACCCTTTTCAAAACAATCTCTTATAAAATGATGTCTAATTTCTATGTGTTTTGTTTTAGAATGATGTACATGATTCTTAATAATGCATAAAGTACTGTTATTGTCTACAAAAATCTTGGTATGCATAAAATTATACCCATAATCCAACAGTTGGTTCTGAATCCATAAGACTTGTCCACAACAAGTAGCTGCAGCAACATATTCTGCTTCAGTTGTAGAGTTGGCCACTATTGTTTGTTTCTTGCATTGCCAAGATATCAATCTACTCCCAAGAAATTGGCATCCACCAGTTGTGGATTTTCTATCAAACTTGTCACCCCCATAATCACTGTCCGAATAACCAAGAATCTCCATTGGAGAGTCCTTTGGATACCTGATGAGATGGCATTTATACATGATCTCATCGTTCTTTTCGGGCTTTAAATGCACAAAAATGTCATAAATTACCATATATATGCTTGTATTTGTTTACTTGTATGTTTTAGGTATGGATATCGTGAAAAAGACAAAAGATCACAAGAAACAAGGAAAACGGACACGAGAAACGAAGCCGTACAAAGAACCGGGACCTAGTTCATGAATTATCCAAGATTAACCCTTGAAGACTTGAAGATGTACAATATTGGTCCTCAAAATATGAAGAAATGACACTTAAAACCCTTGTATATTCATAATTACAAGTTTGGTCCCTTAAGTTTGTCAAAATTACAAAATGGTCCTTCAACTTTGAAGAAATGGAAAGTTTAGTCCCTCAACAATTCTAAATTGTCAAATATGGTCCCTCATGAAGTCAAAGATACTATGAAGACCATTGAAGATTAAGAATGTCCAAAATCAGTCCCTCAAATATTCAAACATGGCAAAAATTACACTTGAAACACTTTTGCCAAAGTTTTGGGGCAAAAGTGTGAAAATCAGAACTTGAATAACAAAGGAAAGCAAGTTTATTTGGTTGAAAACAGGTTTTACAAGCTTTCTTAAAACACAAGGGCTAAAGTTGGGCAAATGAAACATTCAAAAAGAAAATGCGCCAAACACTTTCCACTTCAAAAAAAATGGATCAAAAGTGTTACTATTCACCTTTCACCACCAGTTACCATTCCACTTAAACCAAAGGGTAAATCCCAATTACCCATACCCACGTGTGATTCACACATGCAGAAACCCATCCCACACACAAAACCCTCACCTCCACTCAGCAAAGGGCCCCACCCATTCACACGTCAACCAATCAACATCCAACTTAGCCTACAAGGAATGCTAGGTGTCAAAATCAACAGCCCACACTCCTTGCTTGGTTACAAAGCTAAAATGAACGATTTGGATGAATTTGGACAGCTCAAACAACAAATACGTCTAGAAGATTAAGGGCATTTTTGAGATTTCATAGCTAGGGTTTTCACATTGTAATCTCAGCCTTTGTGGCCTATATAAGGACTCCTTAACTTGTGAGAGAGCCTTGTTCCAGTTTTACCTTTTAAACATTGTAATTCCTTTTTGAAATTTATAAAAGTTGGTATTTTGAGAAAATTGTAATTCCTTTTTATGTTTTTGAAAGTGGTTGTTGTTTAAGGGTAATTCTGAGTTCCATTTGATGTTATAAGTGTGCTTGAATCATTTGGTTCAAGGACGTTTATGTTTGGTAAGGTTTTCAAGTTTGAAAAAAGCTTGAAAAGAGGTTTCTGATTTTGCTATTTTTGTTGTACTAATCCTTAACCAAAAGCTATAAGCTCTTACAAGCTTGTTGACACCAAGCTTGTGAAGGGATTGGAGCCTTTGGTTGGGCTTTTTGTTCATTGTGTTGAAGAAATCAAGCCCTTGAGTTTCTGCTTTGAAACATCAACCAAGGCAGTCATCCATCTTTCTTGTTGAAGTACCTTGGTCTTGTTCTAGTTGTTGAACAAGGTCCAAGGAGCATTGCTGGTCCTCCTAGGATGTTGTGGAGGACAGGTATAACCTCTTGTTAAGATTCCTCTAAAAATCACATGATATTGTCTGTTTATGATTTGGTATGTGATTTGGTGATTTTGTGTTTGTGCTTTGTGTTTTATGGTTGCAATCTGTTAGTTGTCACCTAGTGTAGCTATTTGATCTATAAAATCAGTAGGTTGTTTGAAGGATTAAGAATTTTGTTTGAAAAGTGCTTAATAAAGGATTGTTTGGGATTACTGGTTTATAAGGCCTTGTGGTCTTGTGCCCTTGGTTCTTAGGGTTTGGGAAGTCTAAACAAGTAATAATATACAAGTTTTAGTCATTGGTTAAGTTTCTGAAAGTTTGGGAAAAGGATTTGAAGTTTTGCAAAAATCTGATAAAAGTGTTTTTGAGATTGGTCAAACACATCAGATCCAATAACTTCTTTGTTTGTTGGATCTAAGGGCTGAAATCAGGTTTGGGAATAGTTTAGGTGATAAGCTATCTTTTGGTTATCTGGTTGTTGAATTTGGTGGCTTATTGAGTGTGCTATAGCTTATCAAAGTTGGCTGAAGTAGTCATTTGCATCAGCAAAGTGACCACCTCATTTGGTGCTTGCATTTGTATTTCTAGTGTAAGGCTTGTTGTTTTGTTGCTTGGATCTTCTTTATGTGTTGCTTGTGAGGATATTTGGCTATTTGGATTGATTTGTTGATAGCTTATAAGCTTACTGGCTTATTAGCTTATTTGTGCCAATACTAGTTAAGTCTGCCCAACTGGTAGACCTTGATTCACAAGGTTTGTACTCAAGCCTTGACCAGCAGGTTGAAAACAAAGTTTTAACACTTCTTTAAGTCTGTCAACGTCTAAAATTGTGCTTGTCAGCGTTTGATTTACTCTTGTCAGCGTTTGACTATTGCTCAAACTTGGTCATATAGCTTATTGAATCTGTTTTGCTTATTGGTACATGCAACAACTTTATTTTTGTAATAGAACTCATTTTTCTCAGCTTAATAACAAGTCTGGAAGGTTACAAGTCTTTTGGTTAAGCTTTTGCTAGAAAACTAGCTTATTTGGCTTTTTCAGCCAACTTATTGGTTCACACAGCTTATTGTACTTGGCTTTTTGTGATTTTCTTGATTGATTATTCTTAGTTAAGTTATTTGTGAGCTTTTGCAACAAACCAGAGCTTCTGAAACGCCTTAGAACTCTAACCCGACTATTTTGTCGTTTAGTGGATTTCTATTTTGCTTATTTCTGGCTTATTGAGTGTGCTTTTTTCAAAATTTCTTTTTACAGATCTCTTTAGTATCCCAAAAGAAGGTTGTGTGTTTAAGCAGAGCTTATGGCATTGGCTTATTGCTTAATGGGCTTATTGGCCCAATAAGCATAAGCTGTTTGTTCATTAAGCTGTGATAAGCTCATTTTCAGCTTTTAGGCCTTCAGAGTTTTGTGTTTAGAATTGAATTTTGAGTCAGATAGGGCTTTTCCAAGTCATTTGGGCTTATTTTGACTTTTTGGGCTTAAAAGCCCATTAATGTTGACTGATTTTGCTTTTAGCCCATTTGGGGTATTAGGGGTATTTTGGTAATTTGACTTTTATTTTCTGATTATTTAGGTTAAAATAAACTAGTTTGCAAGTTTTTAGAATTTTTTTATAGTTTTTGGATTTTTAATATTATTTTAATATTATTTTATTATTATTTTTCAAATTTCACATTTTTGCACTTTTATATTTTTCTTAGCTTAAATACTTTAAAATAGGATTTTTGCAACTCTTAGATTAATTTTATCATCGTTAGATTAATTTTTATAATTATTTTAAGTTTTAATAGTTTTTAAATCATTTTAAATAGTTTTTCTTAGTTTAAAATTTTATAAAAATAGTTTTTAATCTTTTTAGGTCATTTTAGAGGTTTACCAATTGAGAATCTTTATTTAGGCTTTTTGATAATTAATTTGATTTTTAGGGCTTTAATTAGCATTTAAAAATTAATATTTAATTAATTAAAATGTTTGAAAAAGTTTAGATCATTGGTAAACTCTTAGTTTATTTATTTTGATTTTTGGTAAATTTTTGGGAATTTTTAGAATTAATTTTTATTTTTGTACTTTTTACGGTTTTACGTTTAGTCGTAGTAGTAATTAATTTCATGTCTTCGTCATCCTCTTCTCTCATCCCCTTCTATCCAATATTAATCTCAAACCAATTACGAATTATTCACACACATATACCTCCTTGGGAAATGAACTTGGAATCATAAGGGTCATTAGTGTTTGATTTTCCTAAATCATCACTTAATACTTTTCCCTATTTACGCTCTTTTCCTAAAGAGTAGTAAAACACTACAATCATTTTGGCGCCGCTGTTGGGGAATATGTGTCGTGATTAATTTGTCTTGTTGTTTTTAATATTAGCTATAAATAGTATTTGTATTAGTATAAATCTACTAATATGTATTATCGGTTTTTTTGTTTTTCTTGTGAAATTATTATTACTATATTGTATTATGTATCACAATCAATTCAAAATATCTCAAAAACTGTGAAAACACAACCTTAATTGGGATTTGATCTCCTAATTATTGTATTCGAATCTCAAACAAAAAGAAAAAGGCAAAAATAGATAAATACTTTCGTGAAGCTCGATTTTGAAAAATACAAACTATAAGGTGGGTATAAGGCGGGTATTATAAAATATACCCTAAGGGAAAAGGCTCTTACGTGCTTCGCGCCGCCTCGTTTCCCCGCTTGCTTGTGAGTATTTTGAGATTGAAGGCTAATCGAGGGTTTTCCCGCCCAAAGTATTATTACGTATAATATATTTGCTTGGTTTTCTTTGTGATTAAACCCTCTTGAACAATTTGGTTTTCACCAAAGTTCTAAAGTCATTCGAAGGCGTTCACTCCACGTGATCGTTTTCATTCTTTTGAGGCTTCTTTAATCAAGAGTTTGATTCGAGGAGAAATTTGGTAGATTGTTGTCTAGGAAGATACACCAAAATCCAAAAAAATTAAAAACAATCAAAAACACAAAAAAAAAATTTAAAAATTCACAAAACACCCAAAAAGAATCTTCTTTGCTCACCTCCCATTCTTTGTGAAGTTTATGATCACTCGTAATCAAGCAAAACGAGCTCGTAAACGTCTTCAAAAGCAAGCAAATCAAGAGACGTTGATTGAAGAACAAACTCCAATTGTTGAACCTATTGTAGAACAAGAAGTCGTCGTGGCTAATCGTATTATGATGGAGTTGCTACAAGCACCCACCGAGGGTTTTGGAGAGGCCATTGTGATTCCCGCTATCCTTGCGGAGAATTTCGAGATTAAGACGGGTTTAATTTCTATGTTGCAAGCTAATAAGTTTAGAGGTCATGAGAAAGACAACCCGCATTACCACATAAGGAATTTTAATCGTCTCACCGCAACTAGCAAGTTTAAGGATGTTCCACATGACGCCATTAATATGATGTTGTTTCCATACTCGTTAGATGGACCCGCTAAAATTTGGCTTGAGAAAGAACCGCCAAATTCAATTTTGACATGGGGTGATCTCGTTTCTAAGTTTGTGAACAAATTTTTTCCACCATCTAAAACAACACATTTGAAAAATGAGATTTCAAGATTTCTACAACGAAATAATGAAAGTTTTTCAATGGCATGGGAACGATTTAAAGAAATGTTACATGAATGTCCACACCATGATTTTTCGGAATTGCATCAAGTTGATACTTTTTATAATGGGTTTAATGATCATGAACGAGATTACTTAAATGCCGCCGCGGGTGATAATATTTTGTGCAAAACGACCGATGAAGCTTTAAAGATTATCGAGAATAGATCCAAGGTTTATAGCCCTCGTAACACACCGAGTGTTGCCAATATGGGTTCGTCATCGTCGTCATCGTCTCATAGCATTAATGCCTTACATGATGAAGCTAATGAGGAAAATCGGTTTTTCGATAGATTTGCTAATCTTATGACTCATTGGAAAGCACAAGAGGCTTTGAATTCCGCTTCGGTTAAAGCGGTTGATAAGAGTTGTTTGTCTTGTGGTGGAGATCATGATCTTTCCGAGTGCATTACCGCCGGTGGTAACACTTCGAGTGCTTACGTAGCAACGGGAACTTATAACCAAAACGGCCAAGGTTCCCGCCCAAATCAAGCTCCACCAAATAAAAATGCTAATAACTATCGAAACAACAATCAAGGTGGTAATTATCAAGGCAATTCACGTAACTACAACAAAGGGAATTATCAAAGTGGGAATGGAAAAGTCACTAATCAAAACCAAAACCGTGATTTTCAAAACACTACACAAGGTTTTCAAAATGCTCACACTAAAAATCTTCAAGGAGAATTTTTGGATTATGCTAAAGCAAATGATGCTAAGTTTGATAACATGCAACGTGAGATGATTAGCTTAAGATCCGAGTTGAAAAACGAGCTTAAAAACAAACTTGCTAATGAACTTAAAACTCATGCAAATAAAATGGAAGGAAATGTCCAACGTCTTCAACAAAATCAACAAAAGATGGAACAAGGACAACAAGAGATTAAGCAAGAATTGTTAAAAGCGGATTTAAGGCAATCAAAATTTGAAGACCGAATGGCAAAAATGTTTTAAGCAATCATGTGTAAACCCTATTCCTCGGGTGGTCTTCCTAGTGATACCATTGCAAAACCGAAGGGAGAAATGAAGGTTATTACTACACGAAGTGGTAAAACTTTCAAGGAACCAATCTCTCGTCCAAGTACTTCTACGGAGAAGGAAATCGAGAAAGAGCCCGAGGTGATGGTCGAAAAGGAGCATATTACAAGCCCACGAAGTACCGCTCATACCAAACCTACGGTTGAACCAATACCAATTATGGAACCCGAGTTTCCAAGGCCGTTGCCTAATGTCCAACCCACACCACCCTTACCGTACCCTTCGAGACGAAACAAAGAGAAATTGCAAGAACGTAACAAACAACAAATCGAGCTTTTTATAAAAATGTTTCAACAAGTGCATTTTGATGTGAGTTTAGCTTACGCGTTGTTATATATGCCTCGTTTCGCTTCCACTTTTAAAAGTATGATGAGCGATAAGGAAAAGCTTTCAAAGCTTGCTAATTGTTCTTCGGTTTATCTTAACCGCATACCGGAAAAATTTGGTGACCCCGGAAAGTTTCTCATTCCTTGTGACATACAAGATATGAAAGAATGCCTCGCCTTGGCCGATCTTGGTGCGAGCATTAATTTGATGCCATTTTCCATTTGGAAATCGCTTTCGCTTCCGGCTCTTACTCCTTCGAACATGTCTATCGAGATGGCCGATCATTCTACGATTTTAGCATGTGGAGTAGCCGAAGATGTTTTCGTGAAAGTGGGGAAGTTCAACTATCCCGTTGATTTTATAGTAGTTGACATCCCCGCGGATCCTCAAGTTCCTCTAATTTTAGGTCGTCCATTTTTAGACACCTCGAGATCGCTTATCGACGTTCATGCAAGAAGTATCACTTTGAGATTCAACGAAGAGGAACTTGTTATAAACGCTACTCAAAACTCAAAACCTTCTCATGTCTATGCAATCGCTACCATCAATCACATTGACTTAGTTGATGTGGTTTGCGATGAGTTTTCACAAGATGTGTTAGGTTTTTCCGATAGCTTGTCAAGTGGCAATCCCACTATTTTGGATCCGATTCTTGCTAACTCTATACCAAATGTCACTCCATTCCAAGGAGGCGATTTCACTTCAAATGAAATCGACAATGAATATGAGGTGTTTATTAGTAATGATACTTCTATTCCACCATTTCTTCCGCTGATGGAAGTTATGAGTGTTGAGCAAAAATCTTCAATCGAGGAACCACCTATCCTTGAATTGAAAGATCTTCCTTCTCACCTTGAATACGCATTCTTGGAAAGTGATGACAAGTTGCCGGTTATTATTGCAAGAGGTCTTGCTAATGATGAAAAAACCGAGCTCTTGAAAGTTCTTAAAGCTCATAAAGGGGAAATTGCATGGAAAATTTCCGACATTAAGGGTATTGACCCAAAATTTTGTACTCACAAGATTTTAATGGAGGAGGACTACAAACCCGCAATTCAAAGTCAAAGAAGGGTAAACCTCAAAATTCACGATGTCATTAAAAAGGAAGTTCTAAAACTCCTTGACGCGGGAATGATTTATCCTATCTCCGATAGCCCATGGGTGAGCCCAATCCATTGTGTCCCTAAAAAGGGAGGAATGACCGTTGTACCCAACGAAAACAACGAGTTAATTCCCACTCGTGTTGTGACCGGTTGGAGGGTGTGTATTGACTACCGAAAGTTAAATGACGCCACTCGTAAAGACCACTTTCCTTTGCCTCTCATGGATCAAATGTTGGAGCGACTAGCGGGAAATGAATTCTATTGCTTTTAGATGGTTTTTCCGGTTATTTTCAAATCCCTATCGACCCGCGTGATCAAGAGAATACTACGTTTACGTGTCCTTATGGAACGTTTGCTTATCGTAGGATGCCTTTCGGACTTTGTAATGCACCGGGTACGTTTCAACGGTGTATGATGGCCATTTTTCACGATATGATCGAGAAGTCGATGGAAGTGTTTATGGATGACTTTTCGGTATTTGGCAATTCGTTCACGTCGTGTTTATCTAATCTCGAGCAAATGTTAAAACGTTGTGAAGAAACCAATCTTGTGCTTAATTGGGAAAAATATCATTTCATGTGTAAACAAGGAATCGTCTTAGGACATAAGGTCTCGAAAGCGGGGATTGAGGTCGATAAAGCTAAGATAGACGTCATCGCCAAGTTACCTCATCCCAAAACCGTTAAGGGAGTTAGGAGTTTCCTAGGCCACGCGGGATTTTATCGTCGTTTTATCAAATACTTTTCGAAAATCTCTCGACCTATGACACACCTTCTCGAGAAGGATGCTCCTTTCAATTTCAATAAGGATTGTGTTAGAGCTTTCGAAACTCTCAAAAGGAAACTTACCGAAGCTCCCATTCTTGTTGCTCCTAATTGGGAATTACCCTTTGAAATCATGTGCGATGCAAGTGATTATGCTATAGGGGCCGTTTTAGGGCAACGCTATGAAAAGCATTTCCGTCCTATCCATTATGCTAGTAAGACAATGACCGAGGCTCAATTAAAGTACACCACAACGGAAAAGGAATTCCTTGCCGTGGTCTATGCTTTTGAGAAATTCCAACCTTATCTCGTCTTAACTAAAAGCACCGTGTATACCGACCATTCGGCTATCAAGTATATCTTAGCTAAGCAAGATGCTAAGCCGAGATTGCTTTGTTGGATGCTCCTCCTCCAAGAATTTGATGTCACCGTGCTTGACAAAAAAGGAGCTGAGAATCTAGCGGCCGATCATCTCTCTCGTCTAGAAGATCCTCACAAAGATGTTTTTGAGAACAAAGAAATCACCAAAACATTTCCTCTCGAGACTCTCGGTGTAGTGATTTCTAAAGACACCACCCCATGGTTTGGCGACATTGCAAATTACCATGCGGGCAATTTCATAATCAAGGGTATGACGACACAATAAAAGCAAAAATTCTTTCGTGACGTCAAGTTCTATTTTTGGGACGACCCTTATCTCTTTCGGGTTTGTGCGGATCAACTCGTTCGACGTTGTGTTTTTGGTGCCGAAGCTTCTAATATCCTTAGAGCTTGTCACGAGGGTCCCACGGGTGGTCACCATGGTGCTAATCTCACGGCTAAGAAAGTGTTCGATGTCGGATTCTTTTGGCCTTCTATCTATCGTGATGCACACGCACTTGTGAAGTCGTGTGATTCGTGCCAACGACAAGGAAAATCGTCTCAACGTGATGAAATGCCGCAAAACATAATTCAAGTGTGTGAGATTTTCGACATTTGGGGCATAGACTTTATGGGGCCGTTCCCATCGTCTCATGGTAACAAGTATATCCTCGTCGCGGTGGACTACCTTTCTAAGTGGGTGGAAGCTAAGGCTTTACCTACTAATGATGCTCGTGTGGTAGTGAAGTTTTTGAAGCAAATATTCTCTCGGTTCGGAACCCCTCGTGCTATTATAAGCGATCGTGGAACCCATTTTTGTAATGACCAATTCGAAAAGGTCTTAAAGAAATATGGAGTTACTCATCGTCTTTCTACGGCTTATCACCCGCAAACGAGTGGGCAAGTCGAGGTTTCGAACCGAGGTTTGAAGAGGATTTTAGAGAGGTCGATTGGAGAAAACCGTGCTTCATGGTCCGACACACTCGATGACGCTTTATGGGCCTTTAGGACCGCTTATAAGATACCTATCGGTTGTACTCCTTATAAGTTAGTCTATGGGAAGAATTGTCATTTGCCCATTGAATTGGAGCACAAGGCATATTGGGCCCTTAAGCATGCAAACTTTGACTTAAAGACCGCAGGAGATCACCAAAAAATACAATTGAATGAATTAGATGAACTAAGAGACAATGCTTATGAAAATTCATTGATTTTCAAAGAAAAGACTAAAAAGTTTCATGATGCAAAGATTAAAAACCGGGTTTTTAGCGTTGGTGATCAAGTGTTACTTTTTAGCTCTAGACTTAAGATATTTTCCAGGAAATTGAAATCTCGTTGGTCGGGTCCTTTCACCATTACACAAGTGTTTCCTTATGGGACCATCGAGCTAGCTCAAGATGATGGTCCTAACTTCAAGGTGAATGGACATAGGCTTAAGCACTACTTTGGTGGGGAAATTCCTTCAATGGTTGACCTCGATCAAGTCAACTTCCCCAATGATAATTAGCATTGAGGGGATCGAGTCGAGCTCATGACTCGGTAATCAAAAACGAAGTGCCTCTTGGGGGAGATCCCATGCTTATCCTTTTATGCTTTCTAATAAATAATGAGAGGGGATTTGTGCCCTTCCAACTCGTTGTCTCGTAGTTGTTTGTGATTGTGTTATCTATATCATCATCATCATATACGATTGAAGACTCTCGTGTTCATTTATGTGAGCCTCCATCGTTTGCTTGAAGAAGTTTTTCACGAATCTATTGACATATCCTTTATTGTTCTAACAATTATCTTTTAGCATACTTAATAAACGGCTTTAGATATATTGTTGATCACCCTTTCCATGCTAGATCCTAAGCATTCGACTCTTCGTCTCTAGTATGGGGGTGCTCCACCTTTAGACTCGAAACATTGAGGACAATGTTTACTTTTAGTATGGGGGGTGAATAGGTACTCGCTTTGCTACGCCCTCACGTTTTCCAACTTTCAATGTTTTGTTTTTGTTGCTAATAAGGCTAAAAATGGCCAAATTTTAAAAATTTTCTTAGTTTTCATAAGTGTTTTTAAGACACGAATGTATATTTTCCGATGGGTAGAATAAGAGCTAATTTTTGACTTGATGGGCATTTGGAGCCCTTTACATTCCTTAACCCGCTCAATTCAAGTTTTGCTAGAATTTTATATAGGGAACTTTAAAACGCGAAAGTCTTAGCTCATTTGGGTTAAGAACGAGAACTTTTCGCAAGTTCCTATAATTGATCCTAGAAAGTCACTTATCAAGGGAACTATAAAATGCATTCTCTAAACTTGAAAAAGTCCAAGAAAGTGCAAGATCCTATAGGTGGCTTGAAAACCCAAAACTTTGATTTGATATAGTCCTAATCAAAGCTAATCCAAATTTAGCTTAATTTTGACTTGCATGGCTAAGTATTCACAACTCTCTTTAATTAGAGGTCTTTATATAGTGAAGAACGAGAAGTGATAGAGTTAGACAAGTGATCATGCTAAACGTAGAACATGAAAATGTTCTTTCAAAAACTCATATGTTTTTAGTTGTGGATTTTTCTTCCCATAAGATCAATGCATTAGGAATAAAAATAAATGCAATAAGTAAGGTCGTACGATTTGAAAGGTTACTTAGCCTCTAGCGCAAGATCGTTTAAAAGTTGCTCGGGGTTGAATAGAGTTCATAGCCAAGGCATAACTTATTGAAGCGGGACGCGAAGATTGGTGAAGATCCAAAAAGGCCCTAACAAGGCATGAGGAGCTCTATTTTGTTGCTAAAGATCCAAGATGATGTGAAGTATCATTATTCCTAAATCAATATGAAGGATCGAGACACACGACGAAAAGCAATTACTCCCCTAAAGATCATGGAGAAAGTCTATCCAAAAAGACCCTTACAAGGTATGAGGATAAATATATCCAAGTCCGAAAAGGATGCGGATCGTTGTATATCAAAGTCCAAAATAATGATTGAAGAAAAATGATGAAGTCGTGGTCCAAATATGAAGAATCTCTCAAAAAACGTCAAGTGAAGAAATTCCAAATATATGAAGAGAAGACCATAATTTCAAGAACTTCTTCCCAAGATTTGAAGTATGAAGTACATGCCAAATATCGGTCCGAGAAAGGTCTCAAATCATGAAACGAGTTATGCCAAGATATGAACTTAAGGAGATACACGAGAAGTCGTTTTAAAAGATTTTGTCCTTCGGCTAACTATCGATTAAATCGTGCTACTTTGCTTTCGGACTAATAAATACTCAAATAAGTCAATATGAATCACTTGTGATGCATGACAAATAGTTAAAAAATGTTAGTAACCCATTTCCTTTTATAATAACTAGGATTGTGGGGAAAAAAAGTATTACACAATTTGGACGTATGAGTAGTGTTAGCATTGTGACTTGTACCAACAATGATCTTGTTTTTGCACTTAGCATGGAATGTATGACAATCAAGGATGACGAAATTTACTCTTAGGGACATTTACTTGTTTTTATTCTTTGACCCTAAAAGTCACATTCGTGATGAAAATCATACATTATGTCTTTACACATCTTCATAGTATTGTTGCAAGTCTTTTACTTTTCAATAAAGGTTAATAAAATTGAATTTTGGTGATGCTTAGATACTTTATTCTAGTATTGCGTGAAGGCACGACAATGGCTTAGTATGGGGGAGTGATGAGATGGCATTTATACATGATCTCATCGTTCTTTTCAGGCTTTAAATGCACTAAAATGTCATAAATTACCATATATATGCTTGTATTTGTTTACTTGTGTGATTTAGGTATGAATATCGTGAAAAAGACAAAAGATCACAAGAAACAAGGAAAAACGGACACGAGAAACGAAGCCGTACAAAGAACCGGGCCCTAGTTCATGAATTATCCAAGATTAACCCTTGAAGACTTGAAGATGTACACGATTGGTCCTTAAAATATGAAGAAATGACACTTAAAACCCTTGTATATTCATAATTACAAGTTTGGTCCCTTAAGTTTGTCAAAATTACAAAATGGTCCTTCAACTTTGAAGAAATGGCAATTTTAGTCCCTCAACAATTCTAAATTGTCAAATATGGTCAAGTTTGGATTAGTGACGTTTTTGGATTAGTGACGTTTTTGGTTTAGAAGAGAAAAAGTAAAGACGAGCTACGACTACGATTACACTACGACGTAATGACGTAAAACGATGACGTAATTACGTAAAACGCGACAAAATTAAAAATTAAACCTAAAAATTAATTAAAAGATTAAACTAAGTCTAAAATAATATAAATAAGAATAAAAATCCAACAAATATATTTTAAAACCTTTTATTAATTAAATATTCAATTTTTAATGCTAATTAAAGCCCTAAAATTAAATATAATCAATAAAAAGCCCAAAATATTATTTTATTAGACTAATAACTCACTTATATTATTTAAAGACTAAAAATTATTTTTCCAAAATTTTTAAAACTATTTTTCTATTTTTAAAAGGCTAAAAACACTTTTTAAACTAAAATAATAATAAAAATAATAAAATAATGCTAAAAATAAATATTATTTTTCTAAAAATCTTTTTTTAACTAAATTAACAAGGGAAAAATGAAAAAGTTTTAAAAAAATTAAAAAAATTGGCTAAAAATGGAAGTACCCCAAAGTACCCCATGGTGGAGTACTTCAGTGTTGTCCAAGATATCACCAGACAACAGGCTTGTCCAAGTTCAGTGTTGTCCGGTATCGGACAACACTATAAAAAATAAAAAAATTGCAGCGTTCTCGGACAACAAAGAAAAACCTACTGTATGTTTTTTTTCGGCTCGTTTTGGGCTCGTTTTTGCTTGTTTTTCGATGTTTTTGGGCACAAACGGCACCCCCACAACCAGTGGGTTGTGGGGAGTCAATAACAAATGCAAATACACACAACAATAACACACAAAAATCACACAAAAGAGGCTAAACGGGTTACTGTTCACAGACAATTGGGTCTGAGTGATAACTTGCTGGATAAAATGGTTGCCTAACTTGTTTACATCAGTCAAGACTATAACCCTAGCAAAACCATCCTCAAACAAAGAGCACCCAACCCTAGTAGAGCCTGTAATCTAACAGTTCACAAGATTTCGAATCAAAATATACTAGAACCACCTACTTCTACTGATTTTATGCAAAATTCTTTTTTTTAAGTCTAAAAGTGGAACATGAAAGTATTTAATATGACTATCTTAGGCACTACAAATACTCAAACTACAATAATGAGATAAAAAGGTAATGTTTGGCTTAAATAGAAGCATATGATGTCACCTCATCAGCTTTTAATTCACCCAACCAAACACCCCCTTAATGAGCCTACTGATGGTTTGGTACTAGTTTATGCTAGAAACTTGAGAAAGCAAACTCCAATCTATTCCTAACTGAGCAACCTAAACTATAAATATGACTTAACTACAGCAGATTGGGGGTGTGTGGGCATAAAAGTTTGGGTGTGTTGTCACCCACACCCAGTTTAACTGATATTCCAAACACTCCTAAAAATCTGTTGATGAGAAGTTTTTCAAAAGAGAAACTTGGGTAAATCAACTTAAACTAGCACTTATGCATACATTAGACAGAAACCATGAACAACAGTCAAATAAGCAGAAACAAGCATTGATGAACTAATTTCACATAGAGCACATAATTTAGAAAAAAAATCACAAGAGGGAGTTCACACGTACCTGACTCAACCTTACTCAAGCTGAGACTTGGAGTGGATTCCACCAGCTCTAGTAAAAGATTCTGACTTATGGCTTTAAGTGTGTTGAAGTAAAGAAAGGGGTCTTGGGGACTACAACAGTCCCGGCAAGACTTATGTCTTCAAAAGAAAGTGCTCCTTGTGTACCTGCCAAAGAACAAACAAACAAGTCCACTAAGATACCAATAAGCTGTTCTGACAGCTTATTAGAGAGCTTAAATGGACAGTGAGGTCTAAAAACAGAAAAGAAAACAAGATTTTTCTTAAAAATCTTTTGAAAAACACGAGTTTTGGATTATCTTGAAACTAAACTGAAAAGTAACAAGAAATCAAGCTATTGAATGGACTTGGAGTATCAATCCAATCCCACTCAATCCAACTTGACTGCTTAAACAACTGCCAAAAGTACTTTGAAACAAGAACAACTTTGGTAAAAAAAACTTACACTAAACTTGTATTTAAGATAAAAGATTACTTTACTAAACAGGAAATGAAAATGGAACTCAACTTACGTATACAAGATCTTTTTAACAAAAAACTTTAACTATTTGTTTTCATTAAATAAAAAAAATGTACAAACAATAAGCTGGAACAAGTCTAATGGTTCACAAGTCGAACCATTTATACAAGTGTTGAGTACTTTCTAGAAATCATAAACCCTACTACATGATCTGTTTAAAATACCCTTGGTCTTCAAACTTGAAAAGTGGTCATTCTTAGCTCATGTGAAGATGGCAGTGGTCACATGTGATTCCAGCTAAGTTAGGATGATCTTGGTCCTTGAGTTTAGCCTTTGGGACCAAGAAATCATTATGGAACGTTGATAGACTGTAGAGATTCCATCATTACCAAAAATGAACAAACAGGGGTAGGGTCCAGGGGTCACGGGAGAAGTTTTTAAGTGTGGGGTTGTGTTGGGGTTATGGTTAATCAAGGTACTGCACAAGCTGAGTTAGTAATTTTGGGTTTAGTTTAGGTTAAGGATTAGGGTTCTTGGTGGGAAGAAGGGGTGATTAAGGTGTTGATGATGAACAGTGGGGTGTTTCCCTCCTTAATATGTAAACAAAAACAAGATTTAAAAGGTTTGATTGGGGTTTCCCTGATTAAAAATAAACCGGGTATAAGTTTAGGGATGTGGGTGAGGTGGAAGTTTTTGGTGATGTGGCATGAGATGATTGGTAGGGGAACTTTGGATGTCTTGGCAGAAAGGACCCCTAGACTTCCCTTTTGTTTCATATTAAGTTTGTAGCAGTAAAACTCTTATTCCTTTGTAAACATCTATGGCTGAATTACAAAATAAGTCCCTCTAGTTTTATAAACATGGAATCAAGGGCTAATGTTGTGAATTTGATATTCTTCAAGGTCCATTCATGCATATTCTTGAAACTTTAAGGACCCATTTGTAATTTTTAAGATTTATAAGGGTTTAGAATGACAAGTCTTCAAAAGATGAGGGACCAATCTTGCCAAATCTTCAAACTTCAAGGACTTCAATGAAAAATCATGATTCGGGTCCGGTTCTTTGTGCGGCTTCGTTTCCCGTGTTCGTTCTTGCTTGATTCTTGTGATCTTTTGTTGATTTCACGATATCCGTACCTAAAATACACAATGAACAAACACAAGAATATATTTAGGTATTTGATGATATTTTAAGTGTTTTAAGCCCGATTTTGTTGATCCCTAACTTAGATCGATTTAGCTTTATGTATACGAGATTAGATCAAGTAATACACTTAGAGAAACCTTTGTATATGTATATGACAATCTAAGTGTTATGCGGAATTAACACTTAAACAAGAACACACAAGATGTAAACAAACTTTCACTTTGATTAACGATATCAAACTTGCTTACAATGAAAGTAGTTTACATATGAAAACTTATATTGAACATTAACCTAAAGGTCTTCTTTTATAGACATAAGAAGCCTTGTACAATAATCTACGTATCAACTATTCTAGGTAAAGATAAATATAGAAAATACATTGTTGTTCCTATCTTTACTAGAAGTAATCTAGAATACAATAAACGCGTAGAGTATATCTTCCCATCAGTGCTTGTCTTCAATGTATCAACGCTTGACTTTGTCTTGTCAACGCTTGAGCTGCCAACATTTGTTTTACTCCTGTCAACGCTTGTTTTACTCTTGTCAGCGCTCAAGTAGACTGGCCATAATTTATTCCCAACAATCCTCCCCTAAACTTGATATCTACTCCAGTGATCATGTTTCTTAATAAACATTAAGGACTAGGAGGAATCTTACAAACCTTCTCATATTGGTAATAAATAAATCTGATCAAGTCTTTTGCCACGTCACTTGAATAATCAATTTCCAGCTGAGTGTTCTTCATCTTCTCCAAGACTTCCTTGGACATGAAGTACTGACCATCCACAAGTAGATACTCAGCAAACTTTGTAGAACTCAAATAATAAACTCCACCAGCTGAATACAACCTCCATTGAAGACCACTGAGATCATCTTCAAGATCCTTCCAAATAGCAGGATCTTCATCAATTGGTCCACACATTCTCTTGAATATGGACCATAGTTTTATTCCATTGACTGAAGTTGGTGCTTCAGTCACATACTTGGCTTCTAATAACCTCCATAGGTCTACCAAGTCTTCTCTGTCAAAACTTGCAAACAAAGATATAAGGGTGGTAAAAGTGTGAACCTCTTTTCCATACCTGCCCATCTTCCAAAACCCACATTCATCTTCTTCATAGCTTACAATTGGGTTTCTGGAATCAAGTGGTAACACTTGTACCATATCTGAAGCTTCTAATGGTGAGAGCTTGAGGCTCTTTCTTATGACAGCTTCACTTGGATGTAATGGATCCATATCTTTGGGAAACTCAAGAGAAACTCCCTTTTTCACTGGTCTGGGAACAAACATTGCTTTCTTGAGCTCCATTTCCTCTGCAAGTTCTTCTTTTCTTTCATCAGAAAGAAGTCTTAGAGTGTTTGCTTCCTGCACTCTAACCCATATGGGATAGGCTCTACATTCCAACTCATCAAATGTCAATGCCATCAACTTCTTATAAGTCCACCCTGTTCCATGACACCTGAGCAACATGCAGTACAATTCCCTTCTATCCCTTTTCAAATTTGAGAGAACATTGCTTGCTTTGTGTTTCAAAATGACCTTGCAATCCTTTAGTACTCTGAGAAGAATATCCAAACCCCATATCTGATCTGAAATGGTCAAGTGTGGATTCTCCATACATCTATCTTCCCAAGCATGATACATTTGAACCACCTCTGGCATATCAAAATCAACATGCAATTTCAACTCTCTCAATTTCTCCTTGGCCAGCTCATCACCATACTCAAGTCTTTCTGGTTGTTCTATGATCATAACACTTGAGTCTGAACTGGCTTCATCACTTCCTTCTTGCTCTTCTGAAGTGACAACAAGAGGTGACACCTCCTTTCTTTCTTGTTCCACAATTTGTGCAGCCAACTTTCTATCAAACTCAATCTGTGTTGCATTCTTTGGAACAACCTCTTCTACCATAATACCCTTACCCTTATCTAATGGATCAATTGTTGGTAAGGTAGATGGTAATACCTGTGAAGAAACCTCTTTGATGATGGATGATGACTGGGACACATCAACCTCATTTGTAGGTCTGTCAACGCCCAATTCAGCTTTGTCAGCGCCCAAGATACTCATGTCAGCGTTCAAATTCCCCTTGTCAACGCTCAAATTTCCTGCCTCAGCGCCTTTTGCAATTTCCTCCAACATGGCTGTAAATGAAAAATTTAAGTTTGTAGGAGAGACTAGAGATGTATCAAAACCTGTCTGTTTCTTCAAACTTGTTAGGGCCTCAGAAACATCCAAAGATTGACCATCATGGCTGCCCTTATCACTCACATTTATTTGTTCATCCTCCCCTTTGGAAGATTCCTCCATCCCTCTCCTTGTACTAGCAGTCTCCAAAATAACAATCCTCTCCCTCAATTGCTTGAGTTCAAGGCCTTGTGTGCTGACAACTTGTACCAAGTCTGCATTCTACTTTTGCAAGCTCATGCAGACAGCCGTCAATTACAGTAGGGTCATTGGTTCCAATCTGCCATCTTCTAAAACGGGTATTTGACCTCCTAAGATAGATTCATTGGGCATAGATGAGGTCTTAAGTATGTTAGGACTGTCTTGGCCAGCTTCTAAGCCAGAACCAATAGTCTCAGCCTCATCCATAACACCAACCACACTTGTGGTGGTGGTCCTCTCTGCTACATGGCTAGGACCACTAGAGGAGAACACTCCAGTAGTCCTTTGGCGTTTTTGAAACCTATATTGTGTTGGTGGAGATGATGTGGATTGGGTGGATGTGGGTTGGTTAAGGGGTGTTTGGGTCTGTGAAGGTTGTGTGTCAACGTTTGAAATAGGCACATCAACGCCAACATTTAACGTGTCAGCGTCAAAGGGTTCTTGGTCAATTTGCATATGTTGGGGTGAAGGTAAAGGTTCAGGGATTGGGTCAATTTGGGGTTGGGGGTCTGGTTGGGGTTGAGCTGCTTCAATGACAGCAATCATAGCTGGGGTTAGGGGTAGGTCACGATGTGGGGGTGAGTTCATCTTCATAAAAATTGCTTTCTCTTGCACAGGGATCTCATAAAACTCATTATGATCCCTTGTGTAGTATCCTTGGACATCAAAAACCATTTGTAAAAATCTGGGATAAGCTAAAGTCATTTTGTTCCCTTTATTTTTACACATGCCCTCAAAAATCATTTTAGAATAATTAAATTTTTGCCCAGTAGCAATACACACAATAGCACTAGCAATAGATCTATTGATCTCATTGTGTGCAGTGCACTTGGGACTCAAACATTGTAGGAGGACATGTATGAGGTACTTCCAGGCTGGGGGAAACTCCTGTTTATGATATTTATTTAAAGTTCCTTGAGCAGGAAAAGGATAACCCAAAGCCCTTAGTCCTTGTTCTATTTCACTAATGGGAAGGATGGTTATACCATCAGCATCATCAAGATGCAAAGCTTGGCGTACCAAAGCTTCAGTAACCACCCAAGTTCTCCCATGAACAATAGAAGATAATGTAGTCACTTTATTAACTGTTGAGGAACTAACATTGTTCCAAAACTTTTTAATATGTGTGACAGGAATGAGTGGTGCATGAGAAAGAGCATACCTAAAAGGAGATGCGTTCAAATACGCCACCATTTGTGTGTATTGGGGAAACAGAGCATCATCAGCTTCAAGATACGCGATCATGTTGTGTTGACTTCTGAACCCCAATTCCAAATCTGATGGTTTAAACTTTGGTGCCATTGTTGAAAGCTGTTAAAAATGATTGATGAAGATGAAGTTGATAAGAGAAAATTGTGTTAGACAAGAATAATAGGTACCCTGTTTAAAAATAGGAGCCAAATTTATAGGAGAAGAAAATGCATGTGTTTGGCCCAAAGATAGGCAAGTATTTTCAAAATATAATCATGAAAATATTGAAAAATAATAAGTTTATCTCATGCATTAAATGAAAGCTATCAGCTCCCAAAATTACGGCCTAAAAATATGTCAAAAAATAACAACTGGGTAGGTCCCATTGAGTGTCAACGGTCAAAAATAACCTATCAACGCCCAACGGCTATATTCTTGTCAACGTTTGCCATAGCCATGTCAGCGTCTAAATTGGTCACAACAACGCTTGGAAAAATACTTGTCAGCGTCCAAAAATAAAAATGTTTAAAAATGAAAAATGACCTTAACAAAGTAATTTATCCTAGAGAAGATAACCAAAAAGCTGATAATTATAATAGGGCGGCAAGCACTGTCCAGTTATGCACACTTGCTTATGCAAGATAGACATAACAGTCCTCTAGTGTCCCTTGCTAACCAAAACTCTTAACAACCAAGTTACCTTATAAAATCCCTTGTTACTCCCAGGTAAATCCCATGACAAAATCATTCCCAAGGCTCCCAATAGACCACAACCAATTCTAGGCCAAAAATGTCTTGGCAGCATGCATAGTATATCAACTTTGCATGCTACAGTGCCTCATGATTTAGTAAAACTAACTCATACTCACTTGTGGACACAATCTAGAATTGTGATAAGAGTATCATATGGATACCCAAACATCCTTGTGACAATCCGTCAATTTATGGTTGATATTTTATTCTCAAGTATTATTTAAAAACATTATTTTTAATGTTATATCATGAACTCACTTATTTTTGGGAAGTAATCTGGATTTACGTCTTGAAGTAGCATCGACTACATCTAAACCGGAGGATTCTACGTTACGTGCTTACGTTTACATACACCATTTTTGGTGACACTCCGACATTTCAGAAAATAAATTTATCCGTGAATATTATTTTGAGATTTTAAATTTGTGTTGGTTCATGAACTCATAAATTTACGAGAAGAGGTTAGGACTTACGATTTTAATTTAACGTCCTTTACGACTAAACCGGAAACCCTAGGATTACGTATTTACGTTTTTGAACTCCGTTTTTGATGAGACAATTTTTATTAGATTCGTTTTGTGCCGTTGATTCATAATTTATAAAAACGTTTTCGTAAAATGACCCGAGGGCACGCAAATCGAGGAAACTAGAATCGAGGAGTACCCGTAAATAAATGGGGATGAGACAAGTGGGACACTTGCCCCACCCCCACTCATAACCGGCCACAATCTTACACCACACCAATTTGGTGTCAAGTTTTCAACAAGTAGCTTAACACATGTCCTAAGCTTACAAAGTAAGCTAAGCTTACCTCAAAACCAACAAGCTAAAACCATTTGCATCCATTTCCTCCATGCAAACAACTTCATCTTCTCTCATCCTCCTCAAAAATGCCGTCCCACACTCCACACAAAACACCCCAATTTGATCTTGATTCTATCATAAAATCTTATGTTATTTACACACATGTTGAAGCCCTTTTGAAACCCTATTGATTGGTGGTGATTATAACATCCAAGGAGGAGTTTCCATGGAGTCTTGGGGCTGATTTTACACAAGGTGTTCATGAAGAATGGTGGTCTTGAAGATGGTCTTGGTTATTCACAAGTTTCTCCATCAAAATCCATGTTTTGATCACAACCTACATAATCATGGTGGTATAAAGATTGTCCTCCCCATCCTCTTTTTATTTCGATTATGTAATCATGTATTTTATTTCCTATTGTATATGTATATGATGAATATATGATGATAAAAATATTGTGTGGGGATTTTGTGTTGATAATCATGGGTAA
Source organism: Glebionis coronaria (assembly GCA_025667525.1). Lineage (NCBI taxonomy): Eukaryota > Viridiplantae > Streptophyta > Magnoliopsida > Asterales > Asteraceae > Glebionis > Glebionis coronaria. The sequence continues at coordinate 380,855,195 of CM046880.1, read as the reverse complement.
AAAGATGAAAAACTATATGTAAAAAGGTTAAAATCATGCTTAAAATGGTAGGCTGTATAAAACAGTAAAGAACCATGTGATGAACTGATAAAATGGCATAGATTAATTGATATGCAGTAATTAATATGTCTTGTACACATGTGAGAGTTGGCCATGCAATGGAATCATTAGGATGAGTGAGATATGATCAAAACAAGTTTAGAGTACAAATCTGAGTTCACTGTTTTGGACGATTTTTAGAAAATACTTAGAGGAGCATTCAACAGTAGCTATAGAGGAGCTAAATGGAGCACATATCATGTAGTTTATGTCATAAACATTTGAGCTTCTATCTCCATATATAACTCTAGATATGGCAGTTTTGGTGAACATGAAAATAAAAATCAGATGTTGGAAATTAAAGTATAATAGTATTATATAAGCACTAGAATAAAAATAGTATAAAATGTGAATTAAAACCCACTAACTCATATAATACATTTATATAAATATGTATAAGGATAAATAAATGGACATTTTATAAAAATGGTAGTTTTATAAGTTTTATAAGTTATAAAACTATAAACATGATTTTTACGACTTTTTTCGGCTATTACCGTAAAATTAACGTTTTTGTTAAATAAAACTTAGACGGTTGGACCCGTCTAATGTAAACTTTTATAAACTCATATACTGATATATAAACATATATAACAAGTAAAAACCGATAAAACCCGAACTATATAACATACGGACATTAACGGACCAAGTTAACATTATTGGACTAATAATACAACAAAATGGGCTAAAACACTTATAAACTTATTTATTGGGCTTAACTCATTTGGGCCCAACATGTAAAGTGTAAATACTGATAATACAAGTATAAAGTGAAATAATACAAGTTAAAGAACTTATAATAAGTTTATTGGACCTAAAACACGTAAATAGGTAAAAACTAGTAAACTAGTAAGAAGTTACCAATACGTAAACACTACAATGAGTAAAAGAGAATATGTAAACCCACTTGATCATCATATATATATATAATCATCATATGTATACATAATTGTTATTTTTATAAAGTCATTGGACAAGATTCTAAGACGAGTATTATTTGTCTAGGTTTATGTGATTGAAGCACGCATCGTACGTCCGAATTGCCGATAACCCGCCTTCCCATATCAACGTGAGTTCATAGCCTCGCACTCTTTTAAATGTTTTTATGAAATGTTTTATAAACCCGCGAGGGAGATAACATGTTAGTTTTTATAAAATAGGACACCATTTGTCCCGATTGTTTGTTTATTGATTTGGACCCGAATGATTGTATGACCTGATTGTATGACCCGATAAATGATTAAATGAACCGATAGATGAAATTAAATGGATTATTAAAGTTAGGTTATGTCACTAAAAGTCCCATTAGCATGAATTGTGAACTACCGAGATTTGTTAGACGCTTATGCATATAATAGTACTATTTGGGGACGATCACCCCAGTTCGCGCCTTGACGGTTGATCCCCGTCGTGCCACATTGATTGGTAAGGGAATTTATGTATGAGAAGATTTCCATAGCGTGACCTTTGTGACGACACGCTAATTTAGATGGGCAAATGAGTTTCTGGCTAGCTACCCGTTGTTGTTGTAGTAAGGTAACAATGTCATGCGGCTTATAATAATCCAAATTAACAAAATACTACTATACGCACCGAATTACGATGTATTGCCTGACTAGCAATACGGGGTCATACTATTGATATTATGTTCGTGTTTTGGTTTTATATAACCATATTCATATAACGGTTTTTATTTAATCTATACAACGTCATAAAACGTATTGTATGATGTTTTTTTACGACAATGGTTCGTATAATGATTTTTAAGGCAAATGCCTATATTATGATTTTCGATAAGGATTTGTATAAAAATGACTTTGGCTATTTTATGGCCTATTACAATGATTTGTACGAAATTATTTTTGGTAATAATTTTATACCAAAGTTATATTGATGGAATTTATTAAACTCTTTTAACATGTTTTATCTCAGGTACTTGAAGGTAATTCTCGGGAAGACAACAAGAATTCATGGCCCGCACTTAAATTATAATTTCCATTCAAATACTTTGTAAAACTTTGTATGAAATAATATGACTTGGGACCGATGCAACTTTGATATTTATGAATGGAAATGCTTTATTATTAAAACGACGCGACTTTTAAGCGTTGTCTATGATGTGAGTAATGTGCTATCCCGTAAAACCAACTAGCCTTCCGCTGTATTGAGTTGTATAAATTTGGGGGTGTTACAGTTTGGTACCAGAGCTCTCGTTATAGAGAACGAAAGATTTTTAAAACCAAGGTTTTGAATAAAAATTTTCAAAATCTTTTAACTATAAACATTTTTCTAAAAATGTCTAAAAATCTTTTGACTATAACGGTGCCGAAGAATTCCCGAGTTACCGACAAGGACAGACTGAGAAGTGTTATTTTAATATATATATAACTTGGATTATATATATATATGTGATGTAATTTTATTACATGATTGTTTGATGATTATTTTGATATTTATACGAGGTATTTATACGACGTAGATTGTCACAAGGAACCCTAAATCCCCTAGTAAATTAATCGAAGCTATTCCGGTAGGAATTCTAGCTATCCTAGATCTAAACCAAGTTGTGGATGTTTATGATCCCAACAAAATGGTTGATATTCGTAGAAACGTAGATATTAGTTGATTGTGATATTAAAGTAGAATTGGCGAGATTATACCTGATATCGATGTCATGACGATCCTTCCTTATAGAGTGGAGTTTGACAAAACGTTACCATCTAGAAAGATGTCATCTGATTCGTTGTCATCCAATTCTTAAATTGAAATCGAAAGGGTGAATGTTGCACTTGAGGCTGTCATTGGAACCATTACCCAAAAGCCTCATGCCACTAATACCTTTCCGAGAAGTATAATTGAATGTGTGAGTCATCTCATGCTAGTGACTCATTTGATAACTGTTGTTGTAAGAGCTATAGGATTGGAAATTAAGTTATGATCATATCGAGCTTTTATTGCCCTTTTAAGGTTTATGAATATGGTTGAAATTATTATATCGCCTTGAGTATAAGTTGGTTGAAACTTGAATAAAGTAAAACTTAACTTGTATGGAATATGAGATTGTTAATATAAGTCATTAAGTCCTGTGATTAAATTATAAGGTTTTAAATTATTGTTGATTCGTGTTAAGTGTTGTTCCTAGGCCATTGTCCACTAACGAGGATGCCCAGTGTCCAAGAAATAAATTGAAGAAATCTTCTTCTAAATCGGGACCGATGGATCTTCCAGGACAGGTGGGACACCTAATGACTCTTGTAGATTAGTATTCATTATGGTATCTTTTAAAAATAATCCCTAACTTAACTGAGACATCAGTTGGTAGGATGAGTTCTTGGAATTGTATGACATAGTGACACGTAATGCGTTACGGTACAATTTAGACTTGTTTGTGATTAATGAAAAGACTACCTTTGATTGCTGAACTCTACATGTATTGATGTTATCTATCTTTTCTTGCTCCATCCTAATGCTCGCATTAGTGATGCAACCATCGTACAAGTACTCATCTCGAATTGAGTTACGTTGTGGATTATTCTTTTTGAGTGCCATCGAGGTCATGAACCTCATGATTATTTGGCTAAGCTCATTTCCTAGCATATTGTAGTTAGTTCTTGGTGAACAACTTTTCATCACTCTTTTGCAGATCACTCATTGTTATTATAAGATAAAACAGTATCATTTGAGGAAATAGAATTTTCATCACTATAAGGATTATTCAAAGTGAGATTTATAAGTGATTGTTATCGAAATGAAGTTGTTTATAAAACACCTTGGAAAACTTAATTGTTTTCATAACAAGGAAAATCTTTGTAAATCTATTTTGATTCTTATTTAAGAATTAAGCATGAAAATGTTTTTATTATAAACATGATGATAAAGTTTGGACGAACTGAGTATTGCATCGTTAATCCTGAAATTGTATATAGTTGCGCGCCTACATACAATTTGGAATGGACCATGCAAGACTGATTAGTAGTCACCATAAAACTAATGAATAAACACTACATTTTCTTTGAAGATTGTGAAAGATTAAATTTTATGAGATCTGCAAGAAATGAAAAATAAGGACATAGTGTTAGGGACACCTACATATGTGCCTGTAGCATCTATTCTTCTGAGTCGAATTTACTCATCTGTGGAAATTGTTTTATTTGACAATTGACAATTATTTCTTGTCCAATTTTCCCGTAGTGAGATTCTTAGGAAAAATATTTGATTACCGAGTGTTGATACCCGACCGGATGTATCGACGTTCTTATCATTTCTCTTGATTAAATTTCATTTGAATGACCTGGGTAACGATCCGAGGAGCTTTCGAATGCGTACTCAAATTATGAAAACATGGTATATATTCGTATTCGTTAATGTTTTCGTCTGTATCTGATTTGAAATTCTCTCGCATAGATTATGCGTTGACCTTACTCTTTAGATGATAGTTTTGTCTCCATATATCCTTGAATTTGCGAAGAATTATGAGTTATTATTAGTCTTTTGAGAAGTTCACATCTTATCAACGGTAATGAAACTGGAAAGTTGATAACTCCAGTTGAATGGATTGATTGATTATGACATGACGACATTGTCTCAATTGATGGGAACTCGAGTAGAATTCCCCTAAATGATAAGATGTTGATTATCAAAAGTGATCTAAATAATTCTTGATAGATGACCATATCCTGCATTTAGACTTGAAATTATACCGTGAATGGTTGTGAATTAGTCATAGATATTAATCTAGAAAGAACCTAATATGAATTTATTAAAAGATGTTTATGTTATCTGAAACTTTAGGAGGTATTTGTTGGTGAATTACCTAGACTTTTGCCATTAAGGCAGATTGAAATTGGTATTGATTATATTCCCGGTGCTGCACCTGTGGTTTGTGCACTGTACGTCAGCACCATCTAAATTAAAGGGATTACCGTACAACTGAGAGAGTTGTCGGAGAAATATTTTATTCTATCAAGCTCGTCATCATGAAGAGCTATGGTATTATCATTCCTTATATTTATAGATTACTGTGGACTGAGTAAATTGGCAATCGAAAACGATATCCATAACTTGAAATGGAAGATTTGTTCGATCATTTACAAGGTTCTAGCGTATGTTTTAAAGATTTGATCCACAGCATGGTTATCATCAACTTCGCATCCGCGAAGAAGATTACCTATTCCAATCACTACATCCAGAACTTGTAATGAACATTATGAGTTTCACGTGATGTTGTTTGGATTGACTAATACACATGTAGCATTCATAAATTTGGTGAATCACGTGTGTAGGCTGTAATTTGATAAATTCATGCTCGTGATCATTAAGGACCATTTGTTTGTTTATAAGAATAAGAAGGAGTTAATAATTATTTATAGATTGCCCTAAATTGGCCGAACAATGAAAACTTGTACCTTGAATATTTAACATGTGATGAAAGACTTAATCCTTTACATTATTTGACAGTGTGATAATAGAAAATGGAATATATTGACTCTTTAAAAATTAGAGCCATTTGAAACTTTGGGTTTTACCAAAAAAAAAATATTTTGATAAATGTTTTATCAAAAGAACTTTTGAGGGATTATTCCCTTATACCTAGAACATTTAACTAAACTCCTGTTTAGGGGTAAATGTTTGTGTGTGCTTTTAGACAACTTAAGAAGAATTGAGGAAATTATATAACTTATGACTTAAAATTTGAAACGACAATTTTTACTTTTCAACTAAGAAAATTTTGACCAAAGTATAACCAAAGATTTTTCGAACATTTACGAATCTTATTAAATATTTTCGATAAATCAACAAAAATCTTGTTAATTAAATTCAAATTTAATTTTGAATATTTTCATATAATTGGACGGACTAAGAAATTTAAAATCTTTACGTTTACGTTTCATAAAAATTGAATATTTAATATTTAATTAGTTGTAATAAGTATCGACGCTTTAGACGTCGGATTGAGTAAAACGGATAAAAATGATAGTTGAGAAGAACCTAAAACCTAGAAAATTTGAAGAAAGAAATTTTGAATGAATACGGTCATGATAATTATTTCATCAGGGAAGATGAATGTAGATACTGACACCTTATATAAAAAGGATAAAGAATCAATTACGATGTATTTCTTAATAATGAATGTGCAAAGTAAATTGCCGAACAATTTAAATATAAACGATGTTTGTAAAAAGGATAATATAAATAATAAAAAGGGGGTTCGCGGCTAATGTGAACCATTAGAATTGAGAAGCCGATGACATTAAATGTATAAAAGGCCGTTTGTGGTTGCCTAAATATGGAGATTTAGAAATGTAGTCATATTGAGATCTTGTAAGTATAAGTATTCTATTCCTGTCATTTCTGATTAAATGTATCATTATCAGAAGAAGTTGTACTAATGGCAAATTATGAAGGCAGAGATCGCCTCATACATTAGTAAACGTCTAGCTATTGCAAAGGTCATCATCTGAATTTGATTCGATTTGGGTCATCGTCGACAGACTGACCAAATCATTCTTGTTAATGATAGATTCTTGATGAAGAAATTGACTCTTTGTATTTAAAGGAGTTGTGTAAACATGGTATGCCTGTATCGATCATCTCTATCAAGATCCTCGTTTCGCATTGAATTTCTAGAGATTTGCTCAGAAGTCATTAAGAACGAATCTTGATGAGAGTACTGTGTAGCACCCCAATTGAAGGGACGAGTTAAAGTAACGATACAAAATACTATAAGCGCTGTTCTATGTTTGAATGATTGACCTTTGGTAATAGACCGTATAATCGTTTTCCTTTGGAAAGATTATCATTGATAATCATCGTATTAGGATCGAGATCGAATCTTGTTAGGATCTAAATATTAGAGCATCTGTAAGCAGGAGTTGAGATGAAGACACCCGACATACACCCATTATGAGTTGGACATGTCTTTTAGGTTTAAGGTTTCCTATGATGGCGAACCTAACCTTACAAAATACTCGACCCGCGAGACCTGAATTGATTGTTGAAATTAGGATCTGATTGTTGACTGTCGGTAGTAGGCAGGAGATTATGTGAATATGAAATGTAGATCTTGAAGTGCCAGATGGGTAGCGAAGTTATGCCAACAATTTTAACCATGGAAAAATGAATTGATGATCTGAAAGATCATGGGATATAAGTCCCCGTTGTATGGGACCATTGAGATGATGTAAAAAGATTGGTTTGAAAGGCATATAAGCTGGATCTACCCTAGGACTTCAAGGACTGTGTGAATTATGTTTCGTATATCGAACTTGATAAAATATCTATCAAGTGAAAATCTGATTGTTTCTTAGTAATGTTTAGATCGGCGAAAAGTTGCATTCATCAAAAACCCGTGAACATCATGGATAGAGAATGTAAGTCAACATTAAACCTGATCTTATTCCCGTAGTTATGTTTGATGAAACTCGCGTATTGTAATGAATTACACTTATGAGAAAAGACCGAATGTGGAGGAAATACCCACATGGCTTTAACTCTATAAGAAGCGAGTAGTAAGATGATCTTTGAGGACAAAGATCCTGTTTAGGGGTAAATGCTGTGACAATCCGACAATTTATGGTTGATATTTTATTCTCAAGTATTATTTAAAAACATTATTTTTAATGTTATATCATGAACTCACTTATTTTTTGGAAGTAATTTGGATTTACGTCTTGAAGTAGCATATACGTCTAAACCGGAGGATTCTACGTTACGTGCTTACGTTTACATACACCGTTTTTGGTGACAGTCCGACATTTCAGAAAATAAATTTATCCGTGAATATTATTTTGAGATTTTAAATTTGTGTTGGTTCATAAACTCACAAATTTACGAGAAGAGATTAGGACTTACGATTTTAATTTAACGTCCTTTATGACTAAACCGGAAACCCTAGGATTACGTATTTACGTTTTCGAACTCCGTTTTTTATGAGACAATTTTTATTAGATTCGTTTTGTGCCGTTGATTCATAATTTATAAAAAAGTTTTTCATAAAACGACCCGAGGGCACGCAAATCGAGGAAACTAGAATCGAGGAGTACCCGTAAATAAATGGGGATGAGACAAGTGGGACACTTGCCCCACCCCCACTCATAACCGGCCACAATCATACACCACACCAATTTGGTGTCATGTTTTCAACAAGTAGCTTAACACATGTCCTAAGCTTACAAAGTAAGCTAAGCTTACCTCAAAACCAACAAGCTAAAACCATTTGCATCCATTTTCTCCATGCAAACAACTTCATCTTCTCTCATCCTCCTCAAAAATGTCGTCCCACACTCCTCACAAAACACCCCAATTTGATCTTGATTCTACCATAAAATCTTATGTTATTTACACACATGTTGAAGCCCTTTTGAAACCTTATTGATTGGTGGTGATTATAACATCCAAGGAGGAGTTTCCATGGAGTCTTGGGGCTGATTTTCCACAAGGTGTTCATGAAGAATGGTGGTCTTGAAGATGGTCTTGGTTATTCACAAGTTTCTCCATCAAAATCTATGTTTTGATCACAACCTACATCATCATGGTGGTATAAAGATTGTCCTCCCCATCCTCTTTTCATTTTGATTATGTAATCATGTATTTTATTTCCTATTGTATATGTATATGATGAATATATGATGATAAAAATATTGTGTGGGGATTTGGTATTGATAATCATGGGTAAAAAGATGAAAAACTATATGTAAAAAGGTTAAAATCATGCTTAAAATGGTAGGCTGTATAAAACAGTAAAGAACCATGTGATAAACTGATAAAATGGCATATATTAATTTATATACAGTAATTAATATTTCTTGTACACATGTGAGAGTTGGCCATGCAATGGAATCATTAGGATGAGTGAGATATGATCAAAACAAGTTTAGAGTACAAATCTGAGTTCACTGTTTTGGACGATTTTTAGAAAATACTTAGAGGCTGATTCAATAGTAGCTATAGAAGAGTTAAATGGAGCACATATCATGTAGTTTATGTCATAAACATTTGAGCTTCTATCTCCATATAGAACTCTAGATATGGCAGTTTTGGTGAACATGAAAATAAAAATCAGATTTTAGAAATTAAAGTATAATAGTATTATATAAGCACTCAAATAAAAATAGTATAAAATGTGAATTAAAACCCACTAACACATATAATACTTTTATATAAATACGTATAAGGATAAATAAATGGACATTTTATAAAAATGGTAGTTTGATAAGTTTTATAAGTTATAAAACTATAAACATGATTTTTACGACTTTTTTCGGCTATTACCGTAAAATTAACGTTTTTGTTAAATAAAACTTAGACGGTTGGACCCGTCTAATGTAAACTTTTATAAACTCATATACTGATATATAAACATATATAACAAGTAAAACCGATAAAACCCGAACTATATAACATACGGACATTAACGGACCAAGTTAACATTATTGGACTAATAATATAACAAAATGGGCTAAAACACTTATAAACTTATTTATTGGGCTTAACCCATTTGGGCCCAACATGTAAAGTGTAAATAGTGATAATACAAGTATAAAGTGGAATAATACAAGTTAAAGAACTTATAATAAGTTTATTGGACCTAAAACACGTAAATAGGTAAAAACTAGTAAACTAGTAAGAAGTTACCAATACGTAAACACTACAATGAGTAAAAGAGAATATGTAAACCCACTTGATCATCATATATATATAATCATCATATGTATACATAATTGTTATTTTTATAAAGTCATTGGACAAGAGTTTAAGACGAGTATTATTTGTCTAGGTTTCCGTGATTGAAGCACGCACCGTACGTCCGAATTCCGATAACCCGCCTTCCCATAACGTGAGTTCATAGCCTCGCACTCTTTTAAATGTTTGATGTAGTGTTTTTACTACCCTTTAGGAAAAGAGCAATAAAATAGGGTAAGCGTGCACGACGATTTAGGAAAACCGTGTGTGAATGACCCTTAAGAAAGTGAGTTCGTTCTCGAGGAGGCACGTGTGTTGTGTAATGAATGATTGATTAATGTTTTTGATTATTAACAAGAAGAAAAGAAGAGAAAATGACGAAGACGAAAAAAATAGAAAAATAGGCAAAAACACTACTAGAAAGTTACGACGTAGAAACGTAAAAAACACAAAATTTAAAATTTTAACCTAAAAATTCCTAAAAATTACTAAAAATCCACAATAAAATTCTAAGAGTTTACAAAAAATCCAAACTTGCTAAAACCTTTTAATTAATTTAATAATGACTTTTTAATGCTAATTAAAGCCCTAAAAATCACTTTTAAATATTAAAAAGCCCCAAACAAGGTTTTCAAGTTTGTAAACCTCAAAAATGACCTAATTAAACTAAAAACTATTTTTAAAAATTTTAAAACCAAATTAAACTATTTTTAAACTCCTAAAAACTATTAAAATCTATTAAATCTTAAATTAATTCTAAAAATTAATTGAAAAATCTAAAAATTAATTGGAAAGTGAAAAAGGTCCTATTTTAATGTCTAGAATCTAGGAAAAATGAAAAAAGTTAAAAATAAAATTTTGAATTTTTCTTAATAAAATAATAATAAAATATTCCAAAAAATAAAAAGTTCAAAAATAAATTCTAAAAAATTCTCAAAAATCCTAAATATTCTAACTAAGAAGAAAATGCAAATTAGAGCTCCTAAAACCTTTTAATTAATTTTATATTAATTTTTAAAGTTGTCTAAAAACCCTAAAATTAAATAAAATTAAAAATTAAAGTTTCTGAAAACTTTTTGATATGTAAACCTCAAAAATATAAATTAAAACCTAAAAACTATTTTTTTGTATTTTTATATTACTGTTTACTATTTTTTAATTACTTTCTAAATTTAAATACAAAAATAATCCTAGTAATTAATTAAATAAAAGGAAAATTAATATTTTGAAACAGAAAAAGTCTAGATTACTGATTAAAACCTAAGGAAAATGTAAACTAGCAAATAAGCTTATCTAATAAGCTAAAACAAGCAAAATAAGCCACGGCTTATTTAAATAAGCCAAAACCAAGGTCACCTTAACTAACTAGTGAAATGAAGAGTAAACGTAAAAACTCATCTAGATCACTGGTAGAACCCCTCACTCCTGAGCTGCAGGTCGGGGGTTCGAGTCCAGGCAGGGTGTAGTTTTTATAAAACTTTTTTTTTTTTTTAAAACTTAATCAGTACCCTTGTCTTAACACAAATACACAAACACAAACCAATTTAAGCAAGGATTAAGGCAAGAATTGAGCAAAACGTGCCCAGGTCTGCTTTGTGGACTGATGAACACACAAGTGTTTTCACTTGTGTGCAATAGACCAAGAGGACTTGGTTGTGGTTCTTTGTGGATGTTTTTGGATAAACAAGGCACCCCTACACTCTTTCTGAGTGTAGGGAGTCAAATAACACAGGAAACAACAACAATTAGCACAAAATCACTCAACCAAAGCACACCATGGCATTTCAAAGTTGCTGAGGTCTTTCTAGGGGTCTGGTGGTGTTCTTAGCAGATTACAAGCACACAAATGAGTTCAAGGGCTAAGATTTAGCATATTTTAGCATCAATTAACCTGCCAACAAACTGAAATCCTAGATCAACCTAACTTTTAACAGGATTCACAAACTTGAGCACACAATCCCAAAATCATGCAGAAAAAAGTGACCTAGGCAGATTATAGCTAACTTCCACTTTTAACACTTGCAACTTGATTCCAAACTTCACCAAACTGAAACAAAACCTTCACACAATCTTACTCAACCCTACTCATTCCATTTAACACGTTTTAACTACAAAATCTAACAAACTTATCAAAATAAAAAGCAGATCCAAACACACCCTTAAAACTTGAAAACAAGATTTTTCAAACAAAGTCCAATCAAAACAACTCCAAACTGCTTTCTTCCAACACTAACATGCATATAACATCAAATAAACTTCATTCAAGCACATATAAACACCTTTCATGCAGAATTCACCAAAATCACTTAAACCATCATCAAAACTGAAAAAATAAAAAGGGAAACTGATTTTTACCTAAGGGACTTACATCCAAGTCCCTTGTGACAGCTTTGTCACCTCCCTATACACTGGGGTGTATGCAGAACTTAATCAACAACAATCTTAAACCTGTTTAAGAAAAATCAAAAGAAAAGCACAAATATATCTAATATAATCTGTTTTTCTTACTTCTTTCTTAAAAACTTTTCCAAAACCTTTTCAAACCTTTAAAAACACTTTTTAAAAACACTTTCACTCTTAGAAAATCAAAACATCTCAGTCCACTTTCACTTTCCAAGACTCTCACTTTCTGAAAATAAAAAGCTTTTAAAACCTTTTGAAAACTTTTGAAAATCAAACACACTCTTTTTAAATTGGAACTCAGCAATTCTTCATCAATTAATACCAACTTTAAATAACTACAAAAAGGAATTATATTGTCAAAACAATTACCAAACTTTTATATTATATTAAAAGGAATTACAAAACTTTTTTGAAGAAAAACTAGAACAAAGGTGAATGAACAGGCTCATCCCCTTTAAATACTACTAGAAAGAACTATCTAGAATATCAAAACCCTAAACATTGGATTGCCTAAAGTGCCCTTGAAGTCTTTGACTGAAAATGGGTCAAAAATCGTCCCATGTGACTTGACAGCTTGGAATCTTGATCAGGAACGTTGGATTGAACTTGGGGACCAAGGGGATGATCTGGGATGTTGATTTGGTCGGGACATAGGGTTTGGGGGAAAATGACTTGAGCAGGGGAGGTCTGGGGTGGGGTCCACAGGCCATGTGGGAATGTTTTAAGAGGTGGGATTAAGTGAGGGTGAGGGTAATTGTTGATCTGGACAAGCTTGGGAGATAACCCCTTGTTTTTGGCCTAATTGAAACTGGGGGTGATTAGGGTTTAAAGGGATTAAGGGGCGTTTTTTATCTGTTTTGGGGAAAAACAGGTTTTAAATTCCTGTTTTGGTGGGAAATAATTGGGTTAAGTGGGTTTTTGACTTTAGTTGACTGAGATTAAGTAATAAAACCGGGTATGGATGTGGGTAGGGTCGGGTTTATGGGTTGGTGGGTGGGTTTTATGACGTGTCATGAGCTGGTTGGGTGGGTGATTTTGGTGGTTTGGCAGGTTGAGTCCCCAATCTTTTCTATTGTCTTCACTTTGTAATAAATCCTATCAGCGCCTTCTTTCCCTTTGTCAACTTTTGGTAAGTTGTCATTTTTGGCACAAAGGCTTACAAAACTTTATCCAAGGGTATTAAATGTATATTATTCATATTCCAGGGACTGGTCTTGTACAATCTTCAAACAATAAGGACCATTCTTGTACAATTGACAAATGGAGGGTCAATTGTGACAAGTTCTTCAAAGATGAGGGACCAAAATTGCCAATCTTCAATTCTTCAAGGGTATTTTTGCAAAATCCAAACTTGGGCCCGGTTCATTGTGCGGCTTCTTTTCCCGTGTTCGTTTTTTGATTGATTCTTGTGATCTTTTTCCAATTCCTCAATATCCGTACCTAAAAATACACAAGTAACAAACACGAGCATATATTTGGCATATTTGATGATATTTTATGCATTTTAAGACCGATTTAGACGATGAGACCATGTATAAAAGCAGTCTCATCACTCCCCCATACTAAACCATTGCCGTGCCCTCACGCAATGCTAGAATAAAGTATCAAAGCATCTCCAAAATTTAATTTTATTTAATTTTATTGAAAGATAAACTAGCTACCCTACGACTATTACTACTTGTGTTATAGACATAATGTATGATTTTCATCGCAAAATGGGACGTTTAGGTTCATAGAATAAGAACACGTGAATGCTTCGTTAGAAATAATTTCGTCGTCCTCGATTTTCACCTTAATTCCATGCCAAGCGTGCAACGAGATCATTGTCATTATAAGTTAGTAATGCTAACACTACTCATATGCCCTAATCACGTACTTATTCTCCCATTATTCCTAAGTTGTATCTCTTATATTTTATTATGTCTTAATGATCACGAGGATACATCATTGACTTATGCGATAATAGAGATTTAGGTCTAAAAATAGAGTCCTAACGGTGTAACTAAGACCATCAAATCAATAACCCCTCCTAATAGACAACGATGTCAAAAAATTAAGTTGTCAAGAAGAATCGATAAACACGGTTTTATAACGGTTTTGAACATGAGACTTATTACCAAGACTTTTATACGCCCCCTAACGGAAGGGCCTTATTATCTTTGGTTTACCTCCATCTTTTATTCAACTTCGCCATGAAGCTTTTATTATGACTTCGGTCTTGCCTTGCCTTTTATTATCCGCCATCATCGGTGGTTTTATTAGCCAAAGACGTATATCCTCACGCTAAAGCGAATTTTGGATCTTTAAAGCTTCGAAGATTAAGGCTTGATTCACTTTCAATTTTGCATAGATTTTAGGCCTTGTGGGGCTTCAAATTGTTTGCTTGATTTAGGTGAGCACTTGAAATCTTATTATTGGGTGAAGCTTTCGATTATTCGGGTGCCAATACTTCAAAACCGTGACGCTGGCGATACCTTAATGTCTTCCCAATTTAATTACATGGAAGCTACTAGAAAAGACTAGAAACCCAACAATCCTAACTAACCGCTAAGTCAATATTTATTAAGCAAAAATATTTACATGCGAAGGGAGAATAAGCAAACAACGAGAACACATGAGTTTTTGAAAGAATACGAGTACTCTACGTTTAGCATAGTAACTTATAATTAACTCTATCATTTCTCGTCCTCATTTAAGAGACTTAGCCTAATGTGTAGTTAAGGAATCAAAGCTAAGTGCTCAACACGCACGGTCGAGTCAAAAATTACTCTTATTCTCGACATCGGAAAACCTACATTCGTGTCTTCAAACACTTATAAACATGAGAAAAAATTTAAAATTTGGCCATTTTTAGCCTTATTTTGCAACAAAACGATAACAAAATGATAAACTTTGGAAAGCGTGAAGGTTTGGCAAGGCAAGTATCTATTCACCCCCCCATACTAAAGTTAAACATTGTCCTCAATGTTTCGAGTCTAGGGGTGCAAACACCCCCATACTAGAGACGTAGTCGAATGCCTAATCTAGCATGGAAAGGGTGTAACCATTAAATTTAAAGCCGTTTATGAAGTGTGCTAAAAACCTAAGGTTAGAACATAAAAGGATATATCATATGGATATTGGGAAAGGCCTCCAAAGCAAACGATCGAGTGCTCCCATAAAACGAAACACGAGAGGCTCCAATCGTGAAGATCATGATCTAAAAACCACAATTCACAAACAACCACGGAACAAAGGTTGGAAGGGCATAAATCCCCTCACATTACACTAATTAGAAAGCAATAATATGTACATGGATAAGCATGGGTCTCCCCCACGAGGCACCTTGTTTTTGATAACCGAGTCAAAAGCTCGACTCGAATCCCCATAAATGTGATCATTTAGGGATAATCATGGTATGGTCAATTTTTGGTGGGGCTTACATGATAAACAAGGCCCAAAAGCACGTGAGGTACTTTTAAAAATCCGATAAACGTATACCGGGGTCAAAGATAGCGTCCTCGTTTTAGGATGAAAGACGAGACAACGCTTCTTCAACACAAACCCCAATGGGGTAGAAGAAAATAGGAGAGAAGAAATAGAAGGGTGGGACAATGGGTAAGTCATAACATTGAGCTACTCGAGGTAGACTCGCACCAATCAAATGAAAAGATTTTCCATTTATTGCATCGGTGGAAGACCGAGATTTCCCTATATAAGCAATTCTAGGATCAAATATCTCGTCCTCGGTGGAGAAAGGGGAAGGAACATAAGGGGCTTCCCCCACACTAAGTCCACACAAAGCATCGTCAAAAGGAGAAGACGAGCTTGTAGTACTCAAGACGCGCGGTGATGACGGAGTTAGAATTGTAGAAAAATCTTTTAAATTCAAGTTTAAATCTTTTCCTTTTTCATCTTTAAAACTCTCCTTGTGAAAACCCGATTTAATTATGTCAAAAATATTTGGTGTTTCTAAAGCAATGTTAGTCACACTAAAAATTCTCACATTTTGAAATCTTTTTGGCTTAGGTGGTGGCAAGTTTTCAAATCTTTTGTCAACAAAGAAAACCTCCCCATCGGGATCAACGTATTCATCATCCGAAGAATCACTCGAGATTGGAATCATAGGCTTAACACTCTTAACCTCCATCGGCGGAGGGGACGGAACTTCATTTTTCTCAACAACTCCTAAAACTCTATTTGAAATCTTTTAACAAATGTTTTTGATGGGATTGACATTGTACAAAGATGTGATAGAATACACATGAGAAAGAGTGGAGTTTTGGGTTGCATTAATGACGAGTTCTTCCTCATTGAAACGAAGAGTGATTTTTCTTGCATGCACATCGATAAGTGCTCTCGAGGTATCCAAAAAAGATCGACCTAAAATTAACGGAACTTTAGGATCGATGGGAATATCAACAACAA